>JAXIVJ010011758.1:0-5000 GCA_036785665.1 Chirona hameri | reverse complement strand
TATATAGATTTAAAAAAACGGTAAAGTTTGTATATATTTTTTATTTTAAAAGAGAACTATACATGATCAAACGATTTAGCTTATATATTCGTGATCACCATAAAAAGGCGGATTTCTGGGGTGTAACAATATCATTTATAATTAGTATTTTTTAAGTTATTACTAAAAAACTGCTTACATTTTAATGAAAGTATCTAAAATCGTTGCTGTCGTATAACATTGGCGACACAAGAGAAGGTGCAACAGCTTTCCGATCTTCAAACTGCACTCCATGTTAAAGGGAATAGTTCACCTTTAACATGGGGTTTTGGACTGAGATAGCAGATTTGTAGAGCAGATCTAAAAATGGTTTGTGGTGAAAGAACCTCTCTACGTTAAGTAATTTCGACACAGGACTAGTGGACCTGATTTCAATCCCGCTGTTCCGGGCCACGATCAGGGAATGAACGCCCGCCGCCGCGCCGCCGGAGGCAGGTACACTCTCTGGCACGTAGTCTCTGGTCACGACGCCTCGTTAATATCCGCTCAGCCGCCCGGGCGGCGCGGCGGCCCCTTGTCAGAGACAGTACTTGGCGTCAGGCGGAGCGGGGCGGAGCCAGAACGCCAGCTGCTGTCGTACGATTTCTCGTGAAATAGAAAGAGAAACTTACTTCTTTCTCCACATATATCCATCAGTTGTCCAAACCAAAGTCATATTCATAGTTTTGAGCTCAATATGCACCTAATGGTTGAACTTCAAGACAACTTTCAAGGTGACCTATTCCCTTTAAGCTCAAAGGCAGAAATCTTTCCATAAGTGACTATATTCGTCGAAGTCATGTTTTTGTGTTTTTGTTGCATTCGAACAATCGAATAATACATACAAATATAAACCAACACCATAAAACTAAACAAAAAATACAATGAACAACACACTAAAAACAACCACATACACAAACTGGGCAACCAAACTCAAACGCTCTACAGCAAACGCTCCCTATCATCTTCTACACCTACATCTGGTACTGGTTTGCCTTCCGCATGTATTTAGCTTTATCGTATATTTGCTGCGGGGTGAAGCGGCCCAGTGCCTGGTCATCAGCAATGCTGAGGTCGCTACACTTGTACCGGTGCTGTGTTCCGGTGATGAAGCCGGTCATCCTCGTTGATAAGAATGATGTCTCGGCAGGGGTCCACACCACTCTCACTTTTTGCATGGCAGTGGCGGCCGAGGCGGCAGTGCGGCGGTGCGGAGGGGCGGCGGTGGCGTCAGCGGCGTCTGCTGCGGTGGCGGCGGCAGCGACTGCAGCGGCAGAGGGAGCTGTGGGCGTATTGCCCGAGGAGCTCGTATCGGAGCACAGCGTTGTCATCTTTCGCCAAAAGTTGTCGTCGCTGTCGCTGCTTTTTAGACTGTCGTCCCGCTCATCCGCTTCCGGCTCTTCCTGCTCCGAAGCGTAGCGTTGCCGACCGCGGATTAACGCCCCATGGCCCACGTCCCGCTCGGTCGCGAAGATGTCATGTCGTGGATGTCATATACATTCTTAGCCGTCTGTGGCCGGTGCTCCATTGCGGCCGCCACTTGACTGGAACAAAACTGATCTACGTCATCGTCTGAAAGCTATGAAATGGCACGACTCCTCCATAAGAATGGGAATAACACTACGAACAACACAAGGAGATGAACGGAAACATTGCAAGAACGTACAATATGATTTGCCTGAGGTAGTTTTGGCGCGACATTCTTAATCTCTGAGCGACATTATCGAAGTGGTGTTGAACAAGCGGAGCTCACTGTACGGGTTATACAGTGTTATACTTCTACACGACCATCCTACTTACTCCTGGTGCTGCGGCTCGTTTTCGGCGGTGGCGATGACGGCACCGTATCTAACGCCGCTCGCGGTGAGGCCTGCTGGCACGCTGCTGTTGGGGAGCGCCTGCTTCCACGCTTTTTTAAATATTTTGCCGGCGTTGGAAGAGTCTATCACTCCTCCTCCGGCGTTCACGAAGAGCTGCAACACAATGGATTAACCTGTATTAGTTCCCGACAAAAGCCAGCGTGGCCGCCTGAAAGACATTTTCAGCGCAATATAGACAAGGTGCACTTCCGCGTTCCCATGGCAGGCCAACTCCTGGTCTACTTACACGGCCGCTGTCGTGTCCGCTGTCCACCAGCAACGGACGCTCGTGCATTATAAAGTAATTGAGCCGCTCCCAGAGCTCCACGGTGCAGGGCGCCTCATTGCGGTGCTGTTTTGACGTTTTAAATCGCCAGTTTCGGATCATGTGATGGCTTTGGCCGTCCAGCGTGACGATCTGGAAAGCATGTATAGAGCTGCGATCACTGAACTGTTTGGGCGAAGACGGAACATAACGGAACCGCATAACGGGTCAGCACTATACTTTATCATCTGCTACTAACCAATATATGTAAGCATGTTAATTTATGTATTTTCAGACATTGTTTTTTTCTGATTACTTACCCTGGCCGGTCCCCCATGCTTGGCGTCAAAGCCCGTTACATGGCCGGTCCCACATGCTTGGCGTCAATGGCCGTTACATGGACGGTCCCACATGCTTGGGGTCAATGCCCGTTACATGGCCGGTCCCCCATGCTTGGCGTCAATGCCCGTTACATGGCAGGGTCGCCCGGCGCCACTGATGAGCATCACCGTCATCAATGTGTCGCGTGACGACCGGGCCGTCGACAGGGTTGGGACGGTGCTTGCCAACGGCATCTTCAGGGCTGCCTTGACGTAGCTGGACTGTCAACACATCGTGACACGGTCAGACGAGTCGGCGAGTGACAAAATCATTACAGTACTTAATTTGACCAGGAGACGTTGGTCCAGTTAGCATGTAACAATACATACATTGGTGCAGATACAATTTGAAACAACAAGCGCCAAACACTGTCACACAGTCAGAAACATGCCAACTCTGGGAAGGCGCCTCCTACCTCCATGAACTGCTGTTGTTCTTGCATTGGTACGACCCTCTGGGTCTGGCCAGCGTAGTGGGTTTCGGCTTCCCACTCCTCGCTTCCTAGCGACTCAGCCCAGGCGGTGAGGCGGGTTTTGATGGCCTGTAAATGCGCAATGACAATGTTGCACGAAAGTGTCGGGAGCCTCATGCACAGCACAACACAAATAACACAAATCACACATATAACACAAATAACACATATCATACTTTGTGATACGATTGATGTGATATACGCATCCATCATTTCGCTTTCACAATGCGGCATCAGTACTTACATCCATGTGTGGCGCCCGTTGATCGGCGTCTACGTCCACGTTTAGCGCGTCTGCCTTCAAAAATGAGACGAAGGCTGAGATAGTCCTGATGGCCTGGCGCATTGTACCAGATTTGGCGGTGCGCCGTCTTCTTTGCTCTAAGATCCAGCCGCCCTCGCCCTCAATGGGCATCAGCGGCCCGGACAGGGCGGCCAGGACGTCGTCGGCCGTTATTTCATCGGCTGACCTCCCGGTGATTTTTGGGAGCCAGAGTTTGAGCTGGCGACAAAAACTGGGTTGTGAAAAATTGACAGGTAGTCAATTATTACAGCAGCAGCATACACAAACAAATAATTGCGAAAATCACTGCGGTACACTGCATTTCGCAGACTTTGAAGAAAAAAAACTCGGTTACGCGGTACAAGTACTGTCGGTTGCACTTTGTCTTATTGGACACCGTAAAATAATATAATGAACAAAGGTACTATGTATACACAATAACTTTGTAAAACAAGTAATTCGTATTGACGTACCGTGCGGATGCGGCGCTGGATGATATCGGTCTGCTTTGTCCCGCCCTCTAGGCTGCCCAGGTAGTCGCGGTACCGCAAACACAGTCGTTGGAGGCCGACGACCATCGGCTGCTCCACCATCGGCTGCCCGGCAAGTGTGCAGAAGTGGTAGGCCACTGTGTACTCGTGAAAACATCATGCTTTATGTAACAATGCGTTTAGCTCAGGAAGATAAATCATGGTCCGATCCATACACAATGATGCACTTCTTACCTCCTCACTGCTCCGTGATGCGAAGTGAATGGACAGGTGACGCGGGATGTTGATGATCACCGCCTTGCCCCCCTCCACCCCGCACGCCCAACGGCGTCGCGGCTGCGGCGCCATTCGCTCCGCCGACTCCACGCGGCGGAGGGGGGACGCCTCGGCGAAGACTCGGTGCTTGAACTGTGGACGGACACGCATACTGCCAGTATTTGTAATCTTGCAACGCTGCGCAAGACTGCCAGCGAATGGTTGCAATATGTTGACGTTCATCAGTCATATGAATACATGCAGTCGATTCTCGCAGAATAAATTAATTAAACAGTGGTAACTGGGCGACCATTTATTCGTCCGTACCCACAAAATGTCGATGAAAACTCAACTTTAGCACATTAACTTCATTGCCAGAACTATGCCGACATAGTGGACGTAAAAATATGTTATCCTGAAACGTGGTTTCTTTTACTGGAGCTGGAAACCAATTTCTTTACTGGAGCTGGTAACCAATGGTTCGAATTTAAGAAAATGCACACCTAACGAACGGCGAAACACACTGGCAAGCTCTTACGTGAGGGTGCACTAGTGTACGGATGTGCCGCACAGGGTTTACGTAAGTATTTTCGCCGGTGCAGTTGCCGAGGTGGCAGGCATGCCGGCTCCGGCCTCCGGCACCACCCCGTACACGGCCATGTCGGCTGCGACCTGCTGCGAACGTAACAATCAAATACACACCCACACAGGGATATGTACATACACACGTACATACATACACAACATATATTAGCAACGCTAGTCAACCAAAAGTATCACATTAAATGTAATATTAAATGTAAATTTAATATGTGATAAAGTCCATACGTATGTAGTATATCAACCAAACTTGCATCGCACATGCACTTCAGTGTAGTATCTGATTAAAAATATCAACATAAAAATATATACAACAGTTTGCTGCAAACCTAATATCTCAGCAGGGCATATGATATAAAATACCTCGTTCCATCAT
>JAXIVJ010011757.1:0-42533 GCA_036785665.1 Chirona hameri | reverse complement strand
GACAAAGTCCCCATACAAGACTGGGGTTGCAACTTAAAATTCATGGGATCAGGGGCAATATTCTGGATTGGATAGAAACGTGGCTTTCAGGACGCCAGCAAAGGGTTATATTGAATGGGTGCCAATCACAATGGAAGGAGGTTCTCAGTGGGGTTCCACAGGGCTCAGTCCTGGGCCCATCGCTTTTTATAATATTTGTGAATGCAATTGAGAACAGTATAGACAGCAAAGTCTTGAAATTTGCAGACGATCTAAAAGTTGTCAGGATTATTAGAGGAAAACATGATCAGGATGTTTTTCAATCAGATCTGGACAAGCTAGTTGAGTGGTCTGAAGCTATGGCAGATGAAATTCAATTTGAGTAAATGTAAGATTATGCACGCTGGACGGGTTAGCAGTAAACATAGGTATGAAATGGGTGGGCAGAAAATGGAGCAGATTGAAAAGGAAAGAAATTTAGGTGTCGTGGTAAACAATAGACTATCAGCGTCAGACCAGGTTGTAGAAGCTAGGAAAAAGGCACTTAGAATGCTAGGGGCCATTAACAGAAATGTTTCCTACAAGAGTGAAAAGGTAATAACAAAACTGTATTGTGCATACGTTAGACCACATTTGGAGTATTGTGTACAAGCCTGGTCTCCAACATATGAGAAAGATTGCTGGTTGTTAGAAAGAGTTAAAAAAGGGCAACAAAAATGGTTAATTGTCTTGGTAGTTTACCTTATGAAGATAGATTAAAGAAATTGGGTATGTTTTCACTTAGATATAGAAGGCTAAGAGGAGATCTAATTGAAGTCTTCAAATTTGTAAATAGTCAGCATTCTGGATATTTAAAGGGTATGTTTGAGTTCAATATGGAAAATCGAGGTAGAGGTCATCAGCATAAACTCATTATGAAACAAAGTAGGACTAGGCTACGACAGTCATTTTCAGTAGAAGGGTTGTAGGACATTGGAATATGCTACCAGGGGATATCGCTGATGCAGTGACACTTGCTTCCTTCAAAATTAGATTAGATAAATACTTTACAGAGAAGGGATTAGTTCATAAATACTCGTGGGATTAGCCTTCTTTTATGCAGGTAGAGTAAGGTGATTTGAAGGGCGAGACTGGTGGAGGGGGGGGGGGGGTGCAACCTCGGATGGGCCCAAGAGGCTCTTAGTTGCACTTTTCTTTTATGTCTTTATGTCTTTATATCTATATATATATATATCTATATATATATATATATATATATATATATATATATATATATATATATATATATATATATATATATATATATATATATATATATATATATTTATATATATCTATAGATATCTATATATATCTATATATCTATATATATATATATATATATATATATATATATAATATATATATATATATATATATATATATATATATATATATATATATATATATATATATATCTATATCTTATATATATATATATCTATATATATATATTATATATATATATATATATATATATATATATATATATATATATATATATATATATATATATATATATATATATATATATATATATATATATATATATATATATATATATATATATATATATATATATATATATATATATATATATATATATATATATATATATATATATATATATATATATATATATATATATATATATATATATATATATATATATATATATATATATATATATATATATATATATATATATATATATATATATATATATATATATATATATATATATATATATATATATATATATATATATATATATATATATATATATATATATATATATATATATATATATATATATCTATATATATATAGATATATCTATATCTATATCTATATCTATATCGATATCTATATCTATATCTATATCTATATCTATATATATCTATATCTATATCTATATCTATATCTATATCTACATCTATATCTATATCTATATCTACATCTATATCTACATCTACATCTATATCTATATATATAGAGATAGAGATAGAGATAGATATAGAGATAGATATATATATATATATATATATATATATATATATATATATATATATATATATATATATATATATATACATATATATATATATACATACTTGTCATACCTGTCATACTGCATTTTACATCCTTATAACGTGCCTTTTCATCCGTTTTGTTTGACCCTTTCAACTCTTGGGAAGGGGACCCTTTCCACGCTCGGGAAGGGGCCCTTTCGAGCCCCCCCCCCCTGGACGAAATCCTGGCTACGTGCCTACATATTAGTAACATATTATTTATTATAAGAATTAATGCAAGGAACTTGTAACTCTGCGAGATGAAAGGCCATCATCCCATTATGCGAAATGGGAAAAAATCCGCTACATTATTGGGTACCTATTCCCAAATTCTAACCTATGGGCTATGTAACTAAATATTGTGTATAAGAACACTCGTTGTGGCCTGAAAGTCGCCAATATTTATTGTAATTATTATTAATGGCGTCGGACTAGTAGACCGTTCGACCGGACTTAACCCGGCATTGACTGGGGTATCAGTCGAACGCCATTGACGGGGTGGGGGCGAACCCCCCCCCCCCTGGTTATCTTCCGAACCCAGTATCTCAGCGATACGTACAAGGCGGAAGTCAAAAGCTCTCAACGAGATGAATCTAAGCATACTAAAAAATATCAACGTGAGGTCAAATGTCAGGTCACGGTTAGGTCAAGGGTCAAAATCGACGCATTTGAGCTTATGGGCCATATTTGCCATCCAAAGCCTTCGATTACGACCATGATCACCCAAAGTGCTGCCAAAGGTATGATACACATCCCGCATGACCTAAACTGAGATTGTTGGCCAAAGTTAAGGTCATGTCACAAAAGGTATATGCTTAAAATATCTACGAAAGTCATGCAACACATGTTTTATGAGTTATTTTCCACGTAGAATTCGATAGTGATAGTCATTTTACCACCTGACATCACTTACGTGAAGTTAATGTCACGTTCAGGTCATGTTCAGTTCACTGAAGGTCAAAATTATTGATAAATCCAAATACAAATGGCATATTTATAAATCAGTTTTGTCTAAGAAATGTAGTGGTGCAATTGATTTGTCTGTATCTGGTAAAAAAAAGGCAAAACAATTTTTTTTTTAATATGACATGAGTTACCCATACTTTAGATGCCATACGTCAGTCAAAAATGGTGATATCGATGTGAAATTTGGTATGGTGGTTTCCCATATGTGGTTCTCTGAATATATTCCGGCTTTTTTAATATCTTTGAAAAACTCGATTTTGTGGTCATTTTCTACATTTTTTTCCATTTTTTGGGGGGTCTAAACCCAGATTTGTTTCCAATTTCGAGATAGCCAGTTTGTAGCCCTTGCAATTTGCTATCTGTTGGCCTTTTTCGATTGCATTTTGCTTTTAAATATGGCATTTCTACGGCCTGGCAAAGTTTATCTGATTTTGGGGTAAAACTCGTGTGTAGTGACGTCACTAAATTCGATATAACTCGAAATTGTTCGACGAAATTGCTTTTTTTTTTTACAGAAGACGTAAACTTGATTTATGAGAAAGTACCCGAAGTTTCACGTTGATGAGCTATTACGAAACTTCATCAGGGGGCGTTAAACGCAATATCAATTGACTAGGGGGGGGGGGGCCTAGTCAATGGCGGGTTAAAGTAAGACAAATTAAAATCGACCGAAAACCTTTTGAGTTATAGGCCATCACATTAAAAAATACTGCAAAATCTCCAAAATGACCGCAGTGAAATGTTGATATGTAAATGACCTGAGGTCAAATGCAACTTCTAGCATACCTATTGTATCATTAGACTTTCCAACGAATCATCGAACCCATTTTGGGGGTATATACATTATACATGCAATCACTGCGTGCCAAGGACCCAACAATGTCAAGCCAAGGAACGCATAACAAACAAAATTTAGCATATTTTACTTCATTTGACCTTGAAGATATTGACCTAGGGTCATGAAATTTTCACAAAACAGAGATCCCACACTGCACCTCTCTACCCTACAAATTTCGTTATTGTGGCTCTTATGAGGGCCGAGATCTGAGTGTGTGTGGGGGGGGGGGGGGCGGATTCCGCCGTTAGTGTAATTTTCAGAGGCCCTCCAGTGCGCGTGTTAAAATGCAAAAACAGGTTCTGGTTGGTACTGGAAAAAACGGGGGCAAAAGACAATATGGCCCCACCTTTGACAGCCAAAGGGGAGTCATGACACCCGTGCCCCCCCCCCCCCGCGGCCGTCAGTGGTCATTGCAGGGATGGGCAGCCCTGTTCACAGCATGGACCAGGTGGATAATTTTTGCTTGTATTGTACGATTTGTCTCATTGGTGTTTGGTGCATTTTGCAGGGTTCCGGTTTAACATGTAGTCTGTCGCAGGAACAGTTTTTTCACACTATTATTGCGTCATTTCCCACAGTTAAATACATCTGGCAGAACATTGGATGATTTGGTCATGATTGTCATGTTTCGTCTTTTCTAGTAATTGTTTTATCGTTCCATTTAAGTTTTTTGATTGGTCATAATCCATGATTTGTTACTGCCAATATTATAACATGAAACATGCAACTTTTCAATTTTTCAACATTGAAATAAATCGTGAAAGTAATCAATCATGGGCCGTCATCATGAGCAGCGTAATGGACTTCGATTCATTACTCCAGGTCAATTAGGTCCCATTGTAAGGACGCTTTGTATTTTAACATGCTTTATGTTATCTTTCTTTCAGAATATCCACGAGCCTTCGAGCCTACCAGTCGCCGACTAATGGTCGCCGACTAGCCTACTAGTCGCAGACCAAATGGACCTTCCACAAGGCCGATGTGTGGCCTTTCAGGCCGACTGCTAGGTGGCCTTCTCCGGGGCAGAGCCTCCGCAGGTCACGGCTTTGGCACTGGCCACCCTGTTCACCGAGGTGCTCCGCCGCGCCAGCGTGCACCGCATCCCGCGTGGGACGAGAGCGGACCCGAAGCCCTGGGCCATGGCTCCAGAGATGCATAGAGCAGTCGCAGAGAGCCAGGAGGCGCCCCGGGTGGCTGGCCAACAAGCCGGCCAGCTTGGAGAGGGTTAAGAAGCTCCTGAAGATATGGGAGGGCTCATCCGACGACCACCGACCCGGGGAGGCTATGAGAGGGCGGCCGCCTCCTTGTCTGAGGCTGGCAGAAGGCGGTGGCGTTCAACCAGACGTACGCCCACGTCTCGAGGCAAGTGCGAGTGCCCAAGCTGGACCGTGCGGCCAAGTAGAAGTGAACTAACCTCAGACTCTGCAGCAGCCAGGAGTGCACAGGCCAGCGCCGCGCCATCTGCTCGGAGTTCAGCCTCGAAGAACTGGTCTGGCACCTCCCGCGACTCCACCTGAGCAAGGCCCCTGGACCGGACGGCGTTTGTAACGAGCACCTCCGTCACCTGGGTCCGATCGCCCGGCTGCCCCTGCTGCAACTCATAGACACATTCTGGATGGAGGGCTCAGTTCCGAGCTACGCCGGTGTCGTGAGTGCCCGCAGGCTTCGTAACATTCGACACATTCGACTCCATCTTCCAAGATGAGCTGCCGGAAGCTTCCGTCTCCATAGCGCGCCCAGTGTCCGCCTGCGAGGACCTTCCGGCGGCAGCAGTGCCCCACGCCCTCGTAGACGCTGATTCCGTCACCAGCAAGCGACAGCGGCAGCCGCATATTTGTCCTGCCCTTTTCAATTCACAGTGAATTTCAAAGCTACTGGCATTACATTATCGCAACTAGCATCGAAATCAATAATTGCAGAAAGATGGTTGGCTTTGTGCTACAGTTTACGAGTTAAAAGACGTCTTGTACGCACCTTTTCTGCGGAACGTGCAATGCATATTACATTTCAGTCGGGGATAACGAGTGATTCTGGTCACCAAAGGGGTAACCATTCCGTTAAGAGCTGTGAAGCAGTGCTGTATATACATTCCTCATACACTGATGTTCCTCGTATTTATTTGTTAGTAGTGAGCTGGTGGTGAACGGCGTAATAATTTAAAAATTAAGAATTACGATTTTTTCTGCAGCTTGAACTTGCCGCCAGTGCGGTGTCTGCGGGAGGCTGCGTGCGTGCGTGCAGACGTTACGCAGGTGGATGTGGGCGGAGCTTGCAGGTACCTTCATGCGATTGTGGATGCGGGCGCTGAGTGCAATGCGCACGTGCAGACAGTAGACACTGCGCGAAGACTGCCTTTAAACGAAAAACTACCACATCAACATCCATAATAACGCCAAATTACTGTAATCAGCAGTTTGACCACGTGACCTAAAATGACCTTGACCTGACTCATCGTAATCGAAAGGTCTGAATGGTATTGAGAAGTGTCGGGTCGGGCACAAAAGGCATGTAGGTTTACAGATCAATGATCCTTAAAATAACGTTATTTCCTTCAAGACATGCCACCATCCATGTCTGCTAGACATTGGGGAATATGTTATGTTTGACCTGACCTGTGACGTCATCGGTGACCCGAGGTCTATAACAAAATAGCTTCGAACGACAATATTTCCAGCGCTATCGAATGCCGGTTGAATTTGTATGATTGGTATTGTGGTTACGGAGATAGAGGGGGAAAAAGCCCCCAATAAGTCGTGTTATGAGAAATACCCCAGTAACCGCTGGTTTAACCTTAGTGCACTGCAAATGCGAAACAGGCATGTAAGATCTAAACTTGACGATTTTCAAACAATATTGGACCCTCTGGGGACGCCAGTGAGCCATCTGGAGACCTAATTGGGTCTTCTGGGAGTCACTTTGATCGGCTATGGGTCCTTTCGATCGAGGCTCAATGAAGGTCCTGGACGCGTATTTTAGTTTCCCGCTACTAAATTGCCACAGGCTAGTACTTGGGAGACTAAGTCAGTCAACAATATAAATATTGCTTTGAAATTCTGTTTGGGCTTCGTTCATACTTGGTTCTCCAATATAGCTTCCGGTTTTTGAATATATTATAACATTTTGATTTTGTGATGACAAAAATGATTTTGTGATGACAAAATGACATTTCCAACAAAATCCAAATTGTCTGGTAACCCTATTCCCTGCGGGGGCAGATTCTGCCCCTCCCGGTGGCTTTTCACTTGCCGCTTCTGAACCTAGCGTCCTGAAACTTTGTGACTTTAATCGGTTCAGCAGAGGCGGTTCCAGGCTCCTGTTTTGGGTAGGGTGTTACGAATGCGGTTTTGCGGCGCATACTTCCTTCGTAGTTTGCAGTGCAATAAATGCGTCAGAAACAATTCCAATGCAATATGCATCATAGATACTGGGATTGTACATATTTTTGGGGCAGAAGCGCACTCAGGAAAAAAAAAATGGGAGGCTATACCCACCCTCAAATTAGGTCCAACTTTAAATTAGTAAGTTGATAAACGCGTTACGCGCATGGTGCCCCCCCATGTTTTTCCTGGATCCGCCTATGCGCAATATATCAAATTTAACCAATTACAGCACATAATGCCCACATGTAATGTTCATGTCGTCCTAAACAATCACGAACAGCACATATTTTTTCTTCTGAAAATCCCCCCATTTTACATTCCCTGAATACGCCTATTGTTTTTTATTTTGTTTTTTTGTCTTTTGATATATTAAAACCAGTACATTTGAAGCTCAAAAACGTTTGGGGCATGGAAATTGGTCAAGCCACATAGCCGCAATGACCTTTCAAAAACACCCAAAATTTTCGGATTTTTTGCCCCCTGTCCCACCATTTTTGAACAAAACAAAAATGTCGGGGTCCAAAAGAGAGATCTTGTCATGACGAATCGAATAGCGTTTTCTCCATCGAAATGGACCGAGCGGTTCTCGAGATCTCTGGGGGGGGGGGGCAGAATCTGCCCCCCCCCCCCCGCAGGTTAACGTAGTTCTGGGCACCCGCATGGAATAGGATTTAAAAAAAACTGAAGATATATTGGAGAACCAAGTATGGACGATGCCCAAACCGAATTTCAAAGCAATATCTATATTTTTACTGATACATCTCCCTAAGTACTAGCCTGTGGCAATTTAGTAGCGGGAAACTTAAATACGCGCCATGGCCCCATATCTCCCTCTGAATCCGCTACTGATCACTGCACAAATAAATTGAAGAGGGCCACAGAGGCACAGAGTAGACTGATGGAAGACACTGACACAAAAATCCTTTTCCCTCCTCATAAAAGACTTTGTGTGGCCCTAAATCTGAAATTCAGTTCATCGCCGGGGACGATGCTCTAAAAATGCGGTCGTAAAATGGTGGGGCTAAATTGAAAAGTGTTGAACTGTGTTGCTCTAAACTTTGAAAACTATTATGTATGTGTGTCCTAGTACAGATGTCAAACTGAATGGCAATTTTTCTTTGTTGCAAAAATAGAGCAGCTTACCCCTTTGTCTACGGTAATTTGGACACTGTATAATAACGTGTTCTACTGTCTGTGGACATTGACAAAGCGAGCATATCGGCCGAGCGTCTTTGGAATATATAACAATGTGTGTATAAAGTATGTCCTAGACGTAATCTAGCCAACACTTTCTCTGCCCGTCTATTATCTCTGTTTGCAGACGTCCACACTTCAATGAGAGGTTTGATGCGTCGAAGCTGTTGCTCGAGTAGTATTTTTCCATTGCATTTGCCAGTTTTTTTTTCATCGTTGCTTGTAAGCAAACTTTAATGGATTTATAGTCAGTTGAAATGTGTGTTATGCTATTTAAAGAAAATACCTCTTTTGCAAGCTTGTCCGCTTGCGAGTTTCCATGGATACCGCTGTGACCCGGTATCCAGGTGAGCCGTGCTTATGTACCATTGTTACCATTGATAATTCCTGGTGTAGATTGTAGATATGTATAAGCAAGGGTGACGATGGAGATTTCATAAGCAATGACTGAACGACCGAACGCGAGTCTGTGCAAATCACCGCTCTTTGTAAACATTTTTCTTGAATAAACTGAAGGGCTTCTAACACCGCATGTAGTTCTGCGATATATATATACTTGTGCTATTCTTAAGACGAGTTTTAATTGTGTTCATCACAGTTACAGAAAACTGCGTTTGAAGTGCGATCACCGTCTTTCGAGCCATCTGTGAACATGAAATGAAAACTGGAAAACTGGTTGCGAAATTCGCCAAACTTGTGTTGCACTTCTTGTGGAGTAATGAGTGCTTTTGAACAATCAAAAAGAAATAGAACCTCCCTGCCAATCCTCAGCCCTGGAGGAACATTGAGTTTTGGTAAAGGAAGGATTTCTGGTTGATATAATCTAAACCTGCGCAGAATGTCTACTCTAGAAGCTATTGTTAATCCAGACCGTTTTTCTGCCGGACCAATGTAGTTATGGTGAATTGAAGATGTGTATAGATTTATAACTATTATGATTTGGATGAAACAAAATGTTGCTAACATCACGTAAAGATTGCTCCTGTCGTCTCAAATGTAAGGGCGGTATAACAGCTTTATGTTTGCAAGGACTAGATTGGTGAGGTTTGCATGGCCCCAAGGGCTATTCGGATGAGTGAGTTTTTAATTGTCTATTTTTTTAAGTGTTATCTGGTACCGGCGTAAACTACAGCTACGTATTCTATAATTGGCAACACCAAAGCCTTGTACAAATGAAGAAGTGTTTTCCGGTGTGTCCCATACTCTGTGCCGGAAATACATCGAAATAAGTCGGGGTTTGCTGTTTGTTTATTTTTCCTAATAAACAAACACAAACCAACAGTTCGTGAACAGATGTGTTCATGAACAAATGACGTCATCAGCTTAAAATAAACAAACAACGAACAGTTCACGAACGTTCATGAACTGTTCATGAACAACTCAAATTAATTAATAGATCACCTATTTCGTGGCAAAGAAAGCTCATTTAGAAGCGATACAGACATTTGTGTTGTGTTTGTATTATAAGAAAACTGTTCAAAGTTCCTCCACAAACATGGTAGACTAGACAAGCGCATCAGTGTAGCAGATGTAGACTGACTCACGGTTGTCGACAGTGACTCCGCCACATACGAATAACTGTGGGACGTCAGCGTCTTAACCCTCGCCCTACGGGGGGGCCTGACAGCCCCCCCTGAGGTTTTTCTTGAATAACTTTTGACACATGGGGTGCACCTTGCTGAAATTTATGGTAGCTGAGTTTACAACAATTCTACATAGGCTGTAAAAATTTAACTGAAATTTGTCGAACAGTTTTGGAGATAATAATGTTTTGATGACATCATGTTGGTAAACAATTTAGAAATATTGGGAAAATCGTAGAAAACAGAGTTTTAAAGCAATCCGCAAACGCAATTCACCAAATATGCAAAATGGCATTCTCTTTAAAATGGCAATCTTTGATTTTCATTTTTGGGGTTTTTGACCCCTAAAATAAAAACAAATAAAATAGGAAAAATCCCCACAAAATCAAAACTTTCGAAGAAATTAGAAAAATCGGAATATATGTGAGAGAACTGAGTATGGGCAATACCCATACCAAATACATTCGTCAATTAAGCAGCAGATCGATATTCGCGAATATCAGACTAATGGACAGATATTCGGACTTATAAAAATTCAGAGTTTGGTGGGCGGACCCCTCGTAATTTCACGACACTTGGTATACAGATAGATCTCGACACGCTGATCACGAAAATAGCCAATTTGAAATGGCGTGGTCCGATACTTTTCGAGATATTTGCCTTCGAAGCTTGTAAAGCGCGAACAGCGGACCCTCAGAATGACTTGAAACTTGGTATACAGATAGATCTCGACACGCTGATCACGAAAATAGCAAATTCGAAATGGCGTGGTTCGATACTTTTCGAGATATTTCACGTTGAATCCTCCTGGACAGATATTCGGACTTAGACAAATTCAGAGGTTGGTGGGCGGACCCCTCAGAATTTCACGAAACTTGGCAGTTGGCCGTTAGGGACTGCCAGTGAGCCCTAGTGTGTTTTGACGTCGCAAGCAGCAAATGGTACCAGTAACGCTAAATATTTATTTATAAATAAATAAATATTTAGCGATACCATTTGATACCATTTGACACCACTACCATTGTATACCATTTGCTTGCGATTTCATAACACCCTGGCTCACTAGCGATCCCTGGCGGCCAACTGCTGCAATAACTCCAGCTGATAGTGCTATTCCTTCCAGAGAGCTACGCTCCCATTTTATCCAGGGTAATCTGAACCCCTTTTTAACCCCGCTTTAGCCAAGCTAAGTAGCTGTTGGATAGCTCTGTTGTTTTGTGTAATTTTTTGAGGAACCACATTATATTTAGATATAAGGATTAGATATTTAGTTTTGTGGATCGTTTAGGTATTATTTTTAAGCATTCATAGTTAGCTGTTACCTCTTACTTGCTTTTTAAAGGACTTTTCATTCTAGCTTGTGTGCGCCAAAATTGTCTTAGTCTTATTTTTGTGTTATTAGTTGCAGGGTTGGATAAGTAGATATTTTAGAAAATTAGGGATAATTAAGGTGTATTTAGTATTCAGTTTATTTAAGGATTAGATATTTAGTCTAGTATTAGGTGCACTCATAGCTGATTTGTGTCACTAGCTTTACCTAGACCTAGTTAAGTTTTAGAAGAAGAAAAAACAAAAAAAACAACAAAAGTTAAGTTAAGTTAGTAAAGTATTGAAAAGTGCATAGTACCTAAGTTATATACCTAAGTTACTAGTGTATTCAAATGAGCATGACTAGGATGCAGGCGAAGGTAGCAGAGCTAGAGGCCCTCCAGGCTAGAGTAGCGGAGCTTGAGGCGCAGTTAAGTAAGTGTAGGTGTAGAGATGAGCCGCAGGAGGGTGTAGCTCCTGACCAAGGAACGTATGCGCAGATCGTGGTTAGGGGGTCAGAAAAGGAGCCTACAGGATCAGGGACCAGTGGTAGTTCTGATAGGGGCATAAGGGAGGAGGATAAGGCAAAGGTGGATAGTGCGGCTGGGGTTTGGAAGTGTGTTGGAGGGTCACGTTTCTGGAGACTCAACATTGTGGAAAGTAATGCTAGGGCCACAGACAGTAAGGATGAGGAGGGGTGCTGGGTAATGGAGGGTGGTAGCAGAATCTGGAGGAGGAAGAGGGAAGGGGATCAGGAGGGATGGACAAAAGTTCAGGGTAGAGTCAGGCAGTACAGCCCCAGGGAACATCAGCAGGTTACAATAGCAAATAGGTTCAGTGCGTTAGAGTCAGCAGCTGAAAGTGACAGGGAAGAGATTCAGCATTTAGTGGTTGGGGACTCAAGGGTAAGGCCCTTAAGGCGAACATTCTGTGGGAAGAGGGACAGATGTATAGTCAAACCGGGGGCAAGAGTAGTTGATATGGGCCCTGTCATTGAGGCAGAACTTGGTAGGAGTAGCCCGGAGACAGTTATAATACAGGTGGGGGTGAACAACATAGGACCTAGGCAGAGTGTGAGAATAGTAGCGGAGTACCGGAGCCTGCTGCAGAGGTTGAAGGAGTCCAGGAAACCAGTCATTGTGACTGGCATCCTCCCTCGCTGTGGAGCCAGTGAGGAGTGGTACTCGAGAGCTCTGTCTGTGAACAGCTCAGTTCAGAACTTATGTTCAGCTATGGGGCTTAGTTATGTAGACTTATGGGATCAGTTCTATGAGTGGCATAGGTACTATATGAAGGATGGGCTTCACTTATCGGATGAGGGGGCAAGGGCTTTGGGGGATGCCTACAGAAGTGTCATTCAGGGAAACTAGGTAGGAGGGGGGGGGGGGGGGGAGTCAGGGACGCTAGTACTAGGGCATCAGGAAGTAAGCATTGGTAGAAGTTCATGTCAGAATAGGACAGTAGATCATAATTCCCTCAGAATTAGTAGAGTCAGCTCAAAGTATAAGATCACATGTGTGTTGCTGAATGCCCAAAGTATTAGGTCTAAATTTGATGAGTTTGAGTGTTATGTTGCCCTTGAAAAGCCTGATATCATTTGTGTAACCGAGACATGGGTTAGTGAGGGGTATAATAGGGATAGGCTACAGGATTTCGAGTTACAAGGGTATAACATGTTCTCATACTGCAGAGAATCACGGCAGGGAGGCGGAGTGTTTGTATATGTAAATAGCTTGTACTGCACTACTAGAGTTGATGATTCTAGTAAAGTAAAAGAAGTAGAATCAATCTGGCTTGACATTAAAATTGGTACAGGAAACAGAGGAAGGTTGAGGATAGGTGCATTTTACAGACCAGGGAATCTTCCAAGGAACTCCCAAGCTGAAACAGACCAAGATATTTGTGAGGAAATACGTAGGAACTTTCGGGCTCAGTGTCTTATTATGGGAGATTTTAACTTAAGAGGATACGAAAGTATAGCAGAGGAAACAAATGAGTGTTGGTTGTATAGGCAAATCTTTGAAGA
The DNA here is from genome assembly GCA_036785665.1 of Chirona hameri. NCBI lineage: Eukaryota > Metazoa > Arthropoda > Thecostraca > Balanomorpha > Balanidae > Chirona > Chirona hameri. The sequence continues at coordinate 29,148 of JAXIVJ010011757.1, read as the reverse complement.
GGAGCTTTTCATGCATCAGTTTGTAACAGAGCCAACCAGACATTGCTCCATTCTAGACCTTGTATTCTCAGACAACAGTGATCTAGTTAGTGACATAAGTATTTGTGCAGGTCTAGGAACCAGTGATCACAATATGGTTCAATTCAATATCTCATCAGAAATGAGGCCCAAAGATAACCTTATTATGGTTCCAAACTTCAGCCGGGCTGATTTTGATGGTATTCTTTTCTGAACCCTACTTTAGCCAAGCTAAGTAGCTGTTGGATAGCTCTGTTGTTTTGTGTATTTTTTGAGCAACCACATTATATTTAGATATAAGGATTAGATATTTAGTTTTGTGGATCGTTTAAGTATTATTTTAAAGCATTCATAGTTAGCTGTTACCTCTTACTTGCTTTTTAAAGGACTTTTCATTCTAGCTTGTGTGCGCCAAAATTGTCTTAGTCTTATTTTTGTGTTATTAGTTGCAGGGTTGGATAAGTAGATATTTTAGAAAATTAGGGATAATTAAGGTGTATTTAGTATTCAGTTTATTTAAGGATTAGATATTTAGTATAGTATTAGGTGCACTCATAGCTGATTTGTGTTACTAGCTTTACCTAGATCTAGTTAAGGTTTAGAAGAAGAAAAAAAAAAAAAAAAAAAAAAAAAAAGTTAAGTTAAGTTAGCAAAGTATTGAAAAGTGCATAGTACCTAAGTTATATACCTAAGTTACTAGTGTATTCAAATGAGCATGACTAGGATGCAGGCGAAGGTAGCAGAGCTAGAGGCCCTCCAGGCTAGAGTAGCGGAGCTTGAGGCGCAGTTAAGTAAGTGTAGGTGTAGAGATGAGCCGCAAGAGGGTTTAGCTCCTGACCAAGGAACGTATGCGCAGATTGTGGTTAGGGGGTCAGAAAAGGAGCCTACAGGATCAGGGACCAGTGGTAGTTCTGATAGGGGCATAAGGGAGGAGGATAAGGCAAAGGTGGATAGTGCGGCTGGGGTTTGGAAGTGTGTTGGAGGGTCACGTTTCTGGAGATCCAACATTGTGGAAAGTAATGCTAGGGCCACAGACAGTAAGGATGAGGAGGGGTGCTGGGTAATGGAGGGTGGTAGCAGAATCTGGAGGAGGAAGAGGGAAGGGGATCAGGAGGGATGGACAAAAGTTCAGGGTAGAGTCAGGCAGTACAGCCCCAGGGAACATCAGCAGGTTACACTAGCAAATAGGTTCAGTGCGTTAGAGTCAGCAGCTGAAAGTGACAAGGTACAGATTCAGCATTTAGTGGTTGGGGACTCAAGGGTAAGGCCCTTAAGGCGAACATTCTGTGGGAAGAGGGACAAATGTATAGTTAAACCGGGGGAAAAAGTAGTTGATATGGGCCCTGTCATTGAGGCAGAACTGGGTAGGAGTAGCCCGGAGACAGTTATAATACAGGTGGGGGTGAACAACATAGGACCTAGGCAGAGTGTGAGAATAGTAGCGGAGTACCGGAGCCTGCTGCAGAGGTTGAAGGAGTCCAGGAAACCAGTCATTGTGACTGGCATCCTCCCTCGCTGTGGAGCCAGTGAGGAGTGGTACTCGAGAGCTCTGTCTGTGAACAGCTCAGTTCAGAACTTATGTTCAGCTATGGGGCTTAGTTATGTAGACTTATGGGATCAGTTCTATGAATGGCATAGGTACTATATGAAGGATGGGCTTCACTTATCGGATGAGGGGGCAAGGGCTTTGGGAGATGCCTACAGAAGTGTCATTCAGGGAAACTAGGTAGGAGGGGGGGTTCAGGGACGCTAGTACTAGGGCATCAAGAAGTAAGCATTGGTAGAAGTTCATGTCAGAATAGGACAGTAGATCATAATTCCCTCAGAATTAGTAGAGTCAGCTCAAAGTATAAGATCACATGTGTGTTGCTGAATGCCCAAAGTATTAGGTCTAAATTTGATGAGTTTGAGTGTTAGGTTGCCCTTGAAAAGCCTGATATCATTTGTGTAACCGAGACATGGGTTAGTGAGGGGTATAATAGGGATAGGCTACAGGATTTCGAGTTACAAGGGTATAACATGTTCTCATACTGCAGAGAATCACGGCAGGGAGGCAGAGTGTTTGTATATGTAAATAGCTTGTACTGCACTACTAGAGTTGATGATTCTAGTAAAGTAAAAGAAGTAGAATCAATCTGGCTTGACATTAAAATTGGTACAGGAAACAGAGGAAGGTTGAGGATAGGTGCATTTTACAGACCAGGGAATCTTCCAAGGAACTCCCAAGCTGAAACAGACCAAGATATTTGTGAGGAAATACGTAGGAACTTTCGGGCTCAGTGTCTTATTATGGGAGATTTTAACTTAAGAGGATGCGAAAGTATAGCAGAGGAAACAAATGAGTGTAGGTTGTATAGGCAAATCTTTGAAGAGGAGCTTTTCATGCATCAGTTTGTAACAGAGCCAACCAGACATTGCTCCATTCTAGACCTTGTATTCTCAGACAACAGTGATCTAGTTAGTGACATAAGTATTTGTGCAGGTCTAGGAACCAGTGATCACAATATGGTTAAATTCAATATCTCATCAGAAATGAGGCCCAAAGATAACCTTATTATGGTTCCAAACTTCAGCCGGGCTGATTTTGATGGTATTAGAAATGACCTCGCACAGATAAAATGGAACGTTGAGTTGGCAGGTTTAGATGCATGTGAGGCCTGGAATGTTTTCAAAGCTAGATTAAGCCAAATTCAAAATCGGCATATACCCCTCAGGCACAAACGTAACAGAACCAAGGGCAATCCAGTTTGGCTTACCCCAGAAGTAAGGAGTGCTATACAAGCTAAAAGAAGTGCATTTGGCATTTTGAAGGGATCTTCACTAGATATAAATCAGAAGGCCTACCAGAATGCAAGAAATTCAGTTAAGAAAAAGGTCAGAGCAGCTAAAAGGGCAAAGGAACTTGATTTAGCTAGACATTGTAATGCAGATAGTAAGAAGTTCTTCAGTTTTTATAAGTTAAGTACAGTTTCCAAAAATATAGGTCCATTTAAGGTAGATGATGTGTTAGTTAGCAAGGACAGTGAAATGGTTGAAGTGCTTAATGATCAGTTTCAATCTGTCTTTACTATCGAGGACCAGAGTAGTATTGCAGCACTTCAGCCTGAGCTAGAGACAGAGGAGACTATAGGAGAGCTAGGTGGCATAAGTAGTGAACTTGTTCTAGAATATCTAAAGAAAGTAAGGCCTAACAAGGCAGAAGGACCTGATGAAATCCATGCTAGACTTTTAAGAGAATCTGAAAGGGAGTTGTCGGTTCCATTAGCCATAATATTTTCTAAATCACTTGCAGATAGTAAAATTCCACTTGATTGGAAAAGAGCAAATGTTGTTCCTATTCATAAAAAGGGAGATAGAAGTAAAGAGGAAAACTATAGACCAGTTAGTCTGACCTCATTAGTCTGCAAGGTGCTTGAATCAATCATCAAAGATAAGATTGTTGAATTCTTGGAGCAAAATGAACTCATCAAAGATACACAGCATGGCTTTAGGAATGGCCGTTCTTGTTTAACTAATCTTCTGGAGTTTTTGGATGTTGCAACAGATAGCGTTGATCAGGGTAAACAGCTAGATGTAGCTTTTCTTGATTTCAGTAAAGCATTTGACAAAGTCCCCCATACAAGACTGGGGTTGCAACTTAAAATTAATGGGATCAGGGGCAAGATTCTGGATTGGATAGAAACGTGGCTTTCAGGACGCCAGCAAAGGGTTATATTGAATGGGTGCCAATCACAATGGAAGGAGGTTCTCAGTGGGGTTCCACAGGGCTCAGTCCTGGGCCCATTGCTTTTTATAATATTTGTGAATGCAATTGAGAACAGTATAGACAGCAAAGTCTTGAAATTTGCAGACGATCTAAAAGTTGTCAGGATTATTAGAGGAAAACATGATCAGGATGTTTTTCAATCAGATCTGGACAAGCTAGTTGAGTGGTCTGAAGCATGGCAGATGAAATTCAATTTGAGTAAATGTAAGATTATGCACGCTGGACGGGTTAGCAGTAAACATAGGTATGAAATGGGTGGGCAGAAAATGGAGCAGATTGAAAAGGAAAGAGATTTAGGTGTCGTGGTAAACAATAGACTATCAGCGTCAGACCAGGTTGTAGAAGCTAGGAAAAAGGCACTTAGAATGCTAGGGGCCATTAACAGAAATGTTTCCTACAAGAGTGAAAAGGTAATAACAAAACTGTATTGTGCATACGTTAGACCACATTTGGAGTATTGTGTACAAGCCTGGTCTCCAACATATGAGAAAGATTGCTGGTTGTTAGAAAGAGTTCAAAAAAGGGCAACAAAAATGATTAATTGTCTTGGTAGTTTACCTTATGAAGATAGATTAAGGAAATTGGGTATGTTTTCACTTAGATATAGAAGGCTAAGAGGAGATCTAATTGAAGTCTTCAAATTTGTAAATAGTCAGCATTCTGGATATTTAAAGGGTATGTTTGAGTTCAATAGGGAAAATCGAGGTAGAGGTCATCAGCATAAACTCATTATGAAACAAAGTAGGACTAGGCTACGACAGTCATTTTTCAGTAGAAGGGTTGTAGGACATTGGAATATGCTACCAGGGGATGTCGCTGATGCAGTGACACTTGCTTCCTTCAAAATTAGATTAGATAAATACTTTACAGAGAAGGGATTAGTTCATAAATACTCGTGGGATTAGCCTTCTTTTATGCAGGTAGAGTAAGGTGATTTGAAGGGGCGAGACTGGTGGAGGGGGGGGGGGGGTGCAACCTCGGATGGGCCCAAGAGGCTCTTTGTTGCACTTTTCTTTTATGTCTTTTATGTCTTTATGTCTATTAGAAATGACCTCGCACAGATAAAATGGAACGTTGAGTTGGCAGGTTTAGATGCATGTGAGGCCTGGAATGTTTTCAAAGCTAGATTAAGCCAAATTCAAAATCGGCATATACCTTTCAGGCACAAACGTAACAGAACCAAGGGCAATCCAGTTTGGCTTACCCCAGAAGTAAGGAGTGCTATACAAGCTAAAAGAAGTGCATTTGGCATTTTGAAGGGATCTTCACTAGATATAAATCAGAAGGTCTACCAGAATGCAAGAAATTCAGTTAAGAAAAAGGTCAGAGCAGCTAAAAGGGCAAAGGAACTTGATTTAGCTAGACATTGTAATGCAGATAGTAAGAAGTTCTTCAGTTTTTATAAGTTAAGTACAGTTTCCAAAAATATAGGTCCATTTAAGGTAGATGATGTGTTAGTTAGCAAGGACAGTGAAATGGTTGAAGTGCTTAATGATCAGTTTCAATCTGTCTTTACTATCGAGGACCAGAGTAGTATTGCAGCACTTCAGCCTGAGCTAGAGACAGAGGAGACTATAGGAGAGCTAGGTGGCATAAGTAGTGAACTTGTTCTAGAATATCTAAAGAAAGTAAGGCCTTACAAGGCAGAAGGACCTGATGAAATCCATGCTAGACTTTTAAGAGAATCTGAAAGGGAGTTGTCGGTTCCATTAGCCATAATATTTTCTAAATCACTTGCAGATAGTAAAATTCCACTTGATTGGAAAAGAGCAAATGTTGTTCCTATTCATAAAAAGGGAGATAGAAGTAAAGAGGAAAACTATAGACCAGTTAGTCTGACCTCATTAGTCTGCAAGGTGCTTGAATCAATCATCAAAGATAAGATTGTTGAATTCTTGGAGCAAAATGAACTCATCAAGGATACACAGCATGGCTTTAGGAAGGGCCGTTCTTGTTTAACTAATCTTCTGGAGTTTTTGGATGTTGCAACAGATAGCTTTGATCAGGGTAAACAGCTAGATGTAGCTTTTCTTGATTTCAGTAAAGCATTTGACAAAGTCCCCCATACAAGACTGGGGTTGCAACTTAAAATTCATGGGATCAGGGGCAAGATTCTGGATTGGATAGAAACGTGGCTTTCAGGACGCCAGCAAAGGGTTATATTGAATGGGTGCCAATCATAATGGAAGGAGGTTCTCAGTGGGGTTCCACAGGGCTCAGTCCTGGGCCCATTGCTTTTTATAATATTTGTGAATGCAATTGAGAACAGTATAGACAGCAAAGTCTTGAAATTTGCAGACGATCTAAAAGTTGTCAGGATTATTAGAGGAAAACATGATCAGGATGTTTTTCAATCAGATCTGGACAAGCTAGTTGAGTGGTCTGAAGCATGGCAGATGAAATTCAATTTGAGTAAATGTAAGATTATGCACGCTGGACGGGTTAGAAGTAAACATAGGTATGAAATGGGTGGGCAGAAAATGGAGCAGATTGAAAAGGAAAGAGATTTAGGTGTCGTGGTAAACAATAGACTATCAGCGTCAGACCAGGTTGTAGAAGCTAGGAAAAAGGCACTTAGAATGCTAGGGGCCATTAACAGAAATGTTTCCTACAAGAGTGAAAAGGTAATAACAAAACTGTATTGTGCATACGTTAGACCACATTTGGAGTATTGTGTACAAGCCTGGTCTCCAACATATGAGAAAGATTGCTGGTTGTTAGAAAGAGTTCAAAAAAGGGCAACAAAAATGGTTAATTGTCTTGGTAGTTTACCTTATGAAGATAGATTAAAGAAATTGGGTATGTTTTCACTTAGATATAGAAGGCTAAGAGGAGATCTAATTGAAGTCTTCAAATTTGTAAATAGTCAGCATTCTGGATACTTAAAGGGTATGTTTGAGTTCAATAGGGAAAATCGAGGTAGAGGTCATCAGCATAAACTCATTATGAAACAAAGTAGGACCAGGCTACGACAGTCATTTTTCAGTAGAAGGGTTGTAGGACATTGGAATATGCTACCAGGGGATGTCGCTGATGCAGTGACACTTGCTTCCTTCAAAATTAGATTAGATAAATACTTTACAGAGAAGGGATTAGTTCATAAATACTCGTGGGATTAGCCTTCTTTTATGCAGGTCGAGTAAGGTGATTTGAAGGGGCGAGACTGGTGGAGGGGGGGGGGGGGGGGGGGGTGGGTGTGGGTGTGGGTGGGGTGGGGTGCAACCTCGGATGGGCCCAAGAGGCTCTTTGTTGCACTTTTCTTTTATGTCTTTATGTCTTTAATATAACAACGGGTAGAACAGTAAGTAAGGAATGTAACGCCCAAATGAATTAGACAAGATATATTATTTTATCGTAATTGTTTTGTCTATTATAAATTAAAGGTATTGTTTGTCATCAATAACTTCTATTTCCATAGATTACAATTTACATGTATATTTATCGAATTAAACGCCAGCAAATATACGAAGTAGTAGTCAAAGTAGTGTATTTGCAGTACATGTAGTAGTATTTGGAAGCGATCATATTAAATTCTACTACGAAGTAGAAGTCAAAGTAGTGTGTATTTCAGTTCTGTAGTAGCATTTGGAAGTGGTCAGCGGTCGTTCCGACATTTTTTAACCCCCAATCCCATTTAACCCTTTTACTCCCGGAATACCGAAAAATGTTGTATATGTTGTTGTATAATAAATGTTGTATATAAACGTTGTAGCTAAGGCTTGTATCTATCTGTTCCAGAAGTCGGATTTAAAATATGTACCATAGGTTACGAGCCAGCCTCGTTTGGAAATCATCGATTTAACATGGGAACCCTATCGTGTAGTAGGTTATAACGCCCAAACGCCCGAGTGCTGCCAACTGTTACTGGTGGGGGTTGATTTTATCCACCGTGTACACGCCCTAACCCTTCAAGAAGAACATGATGGTAAGGTATTTATTATTATTTGTATAGTATTCCGATTGGTTTTACATGGCAAGTCAAAACATAGGACACTTCAGCTTGAACAAATATCCTGTATATCTGAATACTAAACAATAACGAAAGTTTAAACGCAAATCACTGGTAGTGTTCCAAAAAATGGAATAGTTCTAAAAATGGGTCCAAATTACCATAGTTCACCCGACGTCCATTCCATTGACATGTGACAGAAGCATCAATGACCTCCCCTTTGTCCAGATTAATATGTGCTAGGTAGGTAGGGCCTAACCATCTAAGTTGGAGAATGACATACATTGTATAACTAATACTTCAACTAATATAAGTTGAATTCGATGTCAGCGTCAGAGTCTAGGTACTCACAAGTCACAGGGTTTTAGTCAGAGTCAAGTCAGAATCATCTGAAAAACAATCTACAACTCAACCCTGATAATTATTGTAATGCTTCAAGACAAAATCTGCTGCTGATATACATTTTTGAATATGCTTGACACAGTCCCTTTATTTCTGCATCCTCTTGGTTTTCCTTCTGCTTTACCTTGCTTCATTGTGTATCACTGGGCAAGATTCTGGATTGGATAGAGACGTGGCTTTCAGGACGCCAGCAAAGAGTTATATTAAATGGGTCCAAATCACAATGGAAGGAGGTTCTCATTGGGGTTCCACAGGGCTCAGTCCTGGGCGGTGGGCCCATTATTTTTTATCATATTTGTGAATGCAATTGAGAACAGTATAGACAGCAAAGTCTTGAAATTTGCAGACGATCTAAAAGTTGTCAGGATTATTAGAGGAAAACATGATCAGGATGTTTTTCAATCAGATCTGGACAAGCTAGTCGAGTGGTCTGAAGCATGGCAGTGGCAGATGACATTCAATTTGAGTAAATGTAAGACTATGCACGCTGGATGGGTTACCAGTAAACATAGGTATTAAATGGGTGGTCAGAAAATGGAGCAGATCAAAAAGGAAAGATTTAGGTGTTGTGGTAAACAATAGACTATCAGCGTCAGACCAGGTTGTAGAAGCTAGGGCACTTAGAATGCTAGGGGCCATTAACGGAAATGTTTCCTACAAGAGTGAAAAGGTAATAACAAAACTGTATTGTGCAAACGTTAGACCACATTTAGAGTGTTGTGTACAAGCCTGGTCTCCAACATATGAGAAAGATTGCTGGTTGTTAGAAAGAGTTAAAAAAGGGCAACAAAAATTGTTAATTGTCTTGGTAGTTTACCTCATGAAGATAGATTAAAGAAATTGGATATGTTTTCACTTAGATATAGAAGGCTAAGAGGAGATCTAATTGAAGTCTTCAAATTTGTAAATGGTCAGCATTCTGGATATTTAAAGGGAATTTTTAAGTTCAATAGGGAAAATCGAGGTAGAGGTCATCAGCATAAACTCATTATGAAACAAAGTAGGACTAGGCTACGACAGTCATTTTTCAGTAGAAGGGTCATAGGACATTGGAATATGCTACCAGGGGATGTCGCTGATGCAGTGACACTTGCTTCCTTCAAAATTAGATTAGATAAATACTTTACAGAGAAGGGATTAGTTCAGTTGTTGGCCACTGTATCTCCCACCTGATGCCTGACTGTCCACTGTATCTCCCGCCTGATGTCTGACTATCCACTGTATCTCCCGCCTGACTCCTTGCTGTCCACTGTATCTCCCGCCTGATGTCTGACTATCCACTGTATCTCCCGCCTGATGCCTGACTGTCCACTGTATCTCCCGCCTGATGTCTGACTATCCACTGTATCTCCCGCCTGACTCCTTGCTGTCCACTGTATCTCCCGCCTGATGTCTGACTATCCACTGTATCTCCCGCCTGATGTCTGACTATCCACTGTATCTCCCGCCTGACTCCTTGCTGTCCACCGTATCTCCCGCCTGACTCCTTGTTGTCCACTGTATCTCCCTCCTGATGTCTGACTGTCCACTGTATCTCCCGCCTGACTCCTTGCTGGCCACTGTATCTTCCACCTGATGCCTGACTGTTCACTGTATCTCCCGCCTGACTCCTTGCTGTCCACTGTATCTCCCACCTGATGCCTGACTGTCCACTGTATCTCCCGCCTGATGCCTGACTGTCCACTGTATCTCCCGCCTGACTCCTTGCTTGCCACTGTATCTCCCACCTGATGCCTGACTGTCCACTGTATCTCCCGCCTGACTCCTTGCTTGCCACTGTATCTCCCACCTGATGCCTGACTGTCCACTGTATCTCCCGCCTGATGCCTGACTGTCCACTGCATCTCCCGCCTGACTCCTTGCTTGCCACTGTATCTCCCACCTGATGCCTGACTGTCCACTGTATCTCCCGCCTGACTCCTTGCTGTCCACTGTATCTCCCGCCTGATGCCTGACTGTCCACTGCATCTCCCGCCTGACTCTTTGCTGGCCACTGTATCTCCCGCCTGATGCCTGACTGTCCACTGTATCTCCCGCCTGACTCCTGACTGTCCACTGTATCTCTTGACTGTCCACTGTATATCCCGCCTGGCTCTTTGCTGGCCACTGTATCTCCCGCCTGACTCCTGACCAGGGCCTCGGATAACATGTTAACGGGGGGGGGGGCAATTTCCCCCTCCCCACAGTGGAGGGAATTGCCTTCCCCAGTGGAACCAATTTGCCCCCTCAGTGAAACTGAGTTAATTCGACACAAGTGGGCACTAGGAAACTATGTAGTATATATGATGCATCTCTAGCCTTGAAAAAAAAAATCCTTCAATCACCCGACGCTTTTTTACTGTACTGCATGGCCTCGGATAGCATGCCAATGGGGGGGGGGGGGGGCAATTGCCCCCACAGTGACTGCTGGCTCCCTCCCCAGTGACCAAATTTTGCCCCCCTAGTGGGATCAAAATTCGTAGGTAACATACGATTGTACGGTCTGTAAAGTAGATAAAAGCGTCACTGAAGCATGCTTTCAACTTAAAACCAATAAAACACTGTTTACAGCTACCTAGTGTAGCTTTGAGATCTTGAGGACGGATACCCGCCCCTTGTCGCGTCGGTTCGAAATTGGCGTGGACCACAGGTGTCGATTTATATACGTTTGGGGTGGTCCTCAGCCTCAATATTTTTAGTTTGGTCTCCAAAGATGCTTTTGGCCCCCTCAATGTTTTCTGGCCAATGGCGGATCCAAGGGGACCAAATGCCAAAAGCCCCCAAGCTGCCTGAAATCAGCAAACAATGACGTATTTTCAAATTAAAAAGCCAAGAAACCTTTACAAAAGAAAGTTTATTAAATCACCCATTCATCCATAAAGAAGCAAACTCCGATGGGTTTGTTTGATTGTTTGATACTTTTTGTGGATTTCTCCGCCAAAACAACTTTTTTTTTGACGTTCTGAGTTCTCCCTTGTGTCTGGCCTTAGATCAGGCATTTGACACATATACCTACTATGGTTTCAGCCACGGTGATCCGTGGAAAACCAAGCTTCTGATGAATTTGTTGGTTCTAGGAACATAGACTACCCAAAACCACCTTCATCACATCACACGACGAAGCCGGGGGAATACCGGCGAAGCAATATTACTCTCCTTCGTAAAGTTGTAGCTGTTTGTCTCCTCTGTGGTGGCCCTCGGCCCCCCAAAGGCGCCCTCGGCCCCCACAGCCATATTTCGATTGAATAACCGATTTCACCGCATATCTGACGAGTAAATTTAGGGCTGTGTGCCAGCATTTGGCTGACACGACCGATGATGAATGAGTCTCTCGAAAACATGCCGAAGTTGAGCCGATATCAGCCCGATGCTTGGTAGGACGACGGCCCGAGTTTCATGTATTTCGTTTCGAAAGCAATATGCCACGTTTACGTGGTATGAGCATCATTGGAAAGTTAAAAAACGTTCAAAACGAATAACAATTATTTCAGTTATTAATGTGCAACCGTAATATGTGAGATGAGTTGTACAGTAATCAGCAATCAACGGCAACAACCAGGTAACAACTATTCTTAGTTTTGGTGTCTCGTTTTCCATTCTAAGGGACACCATTTTCCATTGCAAGGGATACCTATTGCATGGGTTGGATATGCACTGATTAATACGATAATTTGATGAGTTACTAATTGCAGGTCAGCTATTTTATTAAAGGGACTGTCCCACCCTTGTGAAAGTTGTCAAATCACACTTAATTGTATGTCTACATGTCAGGCGAGGTCAGCTGAACATGTTCGTGAACTTTTTTCCGAAACAAAATGCTTATCTTGGAAGATATTCAACTTGTAGTTTTAAGCGAGAAGTTGGGTTGGTAATGTCATTGATTTTTGTTTAATAACAGGGAAATTCTTTGTGCTGCCAAATTATATGGAACAATTTTTTGTCGACATCTATTGTGCAGAAAAAGCGAACCACCCGGTGTCTAGATTGGCTTAGATTGCGAACCACCCGGGGATCGAGAAATGAAAGACGAAAATATTTCAAAGCTGACCTTAAAACAAGTTGACTATCATTACCAGTTGGGTAAAGAGACGACGCTGTCCGTTTAGAGTTCCTATTCAAATACGCATGGGCCTTATTTTTTACAGATGTCAAAATCAAACTCGAATATCTTTTTGATTAGATCATTGTGGTTGTTTTAACTGCTACCATACTTAATTGAAATGCCTAGCCATACAAATGGCTATCTCAACTCAAACATAATGTTAAGGTGGGATAGTCCCTTTAATGAAATATTTTTTAGTCGAAAATGAAACTTGTCACAAAATGTTTAACTAATGTTTTGTTTTATTGTGTAAGGGATGTGATGACTCTAATTGAGCCCTTGACCCATTGGCGCATCCAGAACGTCCAAAACGTCGTTTTGAAGAACTGTCTCAAAACTCGTCTGACTGGGTGCTTTTGAAAACAAAGTCATGTGCCGAGCCGAGGGTGGGGCGTTTTAGGGAGAGGTTGGGTTGGGACGCCCCCTATTTTTTTCTCTCGAGAATTGGCGGCGTGCAGCACCACCGTTTCTGGCACAGCTGTTTCGGCATGAATTGCGCACCTTAAGTAAACATTTTGACTAGGGTCATCTCAGGTGAGGTCACCAGGTCACGTCAAGTGGCCCCACCGCCAAAGAAGTTTGTGGTCAAGCCACAGACACAGTGCTTGACTGAGCGATGTGACAATTTCGACATGAATTTAGACGAGCTATCTAACGGTATTTGTGGATTTTGCCTAATCCCCATTGGAGCCGAGTTCGGGGTGGGGGCGTCAGATGCCTCCCCTAGCACGACTAAGCTGGCGGCGAGCACCGGAAGGGCGCAAGTTGAGAACTGATTTAAAACAAATTATCCCTTGTATAAGATGCTTAGATCTTCCTTCAGGAAATGTGTTAATGTTCGACCGATTTAGTTGTATTGGTAAAGCTATGGCGCCGGTGGACCCCTTCACTCCGTTCCTGTTCGGTCTCCCAATCGTTTAAAACAATCGACATCACAGGTCACCTTCGATGATGGGCGTGTTTAAACGTATCATTTTTATTTAGCTTCATTATTGTATTATTCTACTATTTTATTCCTGTTTTACACTTATGTTCGCCTCGCCTTCGCCGTCGCCTTCAGTCATGTCCGTGAAGTTAGTCAGCGTCAGATTCTGTTTTCTGCGCCGGCCTCATATTTTTACCTGTATTAATACCTGTTTCCAAAAATCAGGTCTGTTTTGACCTTACAGGTCTCATTCAAGGTCAAATTCAAGCTCCAAAGACGGGGAACGCTATAGCGCCCAAAGTTACCGTCCGACTGCGCCAAACATGTTCCAAACAAATCCATGTGCCCAGTTCCATGATGACAATAATTTGCATAGTTGTGCTCCGTGAACTTGAGGTAAAATTCAAGGTCAATGGACGGGGAACGCTGTAGCGCCCAAAGTTACCGTCCGATGAGGCCAAAAATGGTCTGAAACGATTAAGCGTGCCCAGTTCCAGGACGGCAAGAATTTTCAGAGTTGATCTCCGTGACCTTCAAGGTCAAATGCAAGGTCAAAGGAACGGAGTGTCAGCATCATATTCAGTTTTCAGTGTCGGGCACATATTTGTACGCCATTTGGTCCTAAGGTCAGATATAACCCCTGTTGCTAAAAAATTAGGTCTCCTTCAAGGTCAAATTAAAGCTCAAAGGACGGGGAACGCTGAAGCGCCCCAATTTACCGTCCGATCGGATCAAAAATGGTCTGAAACGATTAAGCTTGCCCAGTTCTAGGACGACAGGAATTTTCAGAATATATCTCCGTGACCATCAAGGTCAAATTCAAGGTCAAAAGACGGGAGCGTCAGCATCAGATTCAGTTTTCAGCGTCGGGCATACATTTTTACGCTATTTGATCCTAAGGTCAGATCGAACCTCCTGTTTTCAAAAATCAGGTCTATTTTGACCTTACAGGCCTCTTTCAATGTCAAATTCAAGCTCAAAGGACGTCGACGGCTGTAGCGCCCCAATTTACCGTCTGATCGGGCCGCAAATGATCTCAAACGATTCAGCGTGCCCAGTTCCACGATGGCAAGGATTTTCAGAGTTTATCTCCGTAGCCTTCAAGGTCAAATGCAAGGTCAAAGGACGGGATTGTCAGCATCAGATTTAGTTTTCAGCGTCGGGCACATATTTTTACGCTGTTTGGTCGTAAGGTCAGATAGAACACCCTGTTTCCAGAATTGAGGTCTATTTTGACCTTACAGGTCTCCTTCAAGTTCAAATGCAAGCTCAAATGACGTTGAACGTTGTAGCGCCTCAATTTACCGTCCGATCGGGCCAAAAATGGTCTCAAACGATTCAGCGTGCCCAGTTCCAGGACGTCAAGAATTTTCAGAGTTGATATTTGTGACCTTCAAGGTCAAATGCAAGGTCAAAGGACGGGAGCGTCAGCATCAAGTTCAGTTTTCAGCGTCGGGCATATATTTTTTAGCTATTTGGTCCCAAGTTCAAATCGAACCACTTGTTTCCAAATATCAGGTCTATTTTGACCTTACAGGTCTCCTTCAAAGTCAAATTCAAGCTCAAAGGACGTGGAACGATGTAGCGCCCCAATTTACTGTCCGATCGGGCCAAAAATTATCTCAAACGATTCTGCGTGCTTAGTTCCAGGACGGCTAGAATTTTCAGAGTTGATCTTCGTGACGTTCAAGGTCAAATGGAAGGTCAAAGGACGGGAGCGTCAGACTCCGTGTCATGCCGACTCAGACAGCGTCGGGCACAAATTTTTACGACATTTTGTCCTAAGGTCAGATCAACCTCCTGTTTTAAAAAAAAATCAGACCTATTTTGTCCTTACTGGTCTCCTTCAAGGTCAAATTCAACGTCAAACGACGGTGAACGCTGTAGCGCCCCAAGTTACCGTCCGATCGGGTCATAAATGGTCTCAGATGATTAAGCGTGCCCAGTTCCAGGATGCCAAGTATTTTAATAATTGATCTCCGCGACCTTCCAGGTCAAATTCACGGTCAAAAGACGGGAGCGTCAGCATCAGATTCAGTTTTCAGCGTCAGGCATACATTTTTACGCTATTTGATCCTGAGGTCAGATCGAACCTCTTGTTTTCAAAAATCATGTCTATTTTGACCTCACAGGCCTCTTTCAACGTCAAATTCAAAGTCAAAGGACATCGACGGCTGTAGCGCCCCAATTTACTGTCCGATCGGGCCACAAATGATCTCAAACGATTCAGCGTGCCCAGTTCCACGACGGCAAGGATTTTCAGAGTTTATCTCCGTAGCCTTCAAGGTCAAATGCAAGGTCAAAGGACGGGATTGCCAGCATCAGATTTAGTTTTCAGCGTCGGGCACATATTTTTACGCTGTTTGGTCGTAAGGTCAGATAGAACCTCCTGTTTCCGGAATTTAGGTCTATTTTGACCTTACAGGTCTCCTTCAAGATCAAATTCAAGGTCAAAGGACGGGAAACGCTGTAGCGATTAAAGTTTCCGTCCGATAGCGCCACAAATGGTATCAAACGATTCAGCGTGTTAGTTCCAGGATGACAATGATTTTCAGAATTTATCTCCGTGACGTTCAAGGTCAAATTCAAGGTCAAAGGATGGGAGTGTCAGAAACAGATTTAGTTTTCAGCGTAGAGCACATATTTTTACACCATTTGGTCCTAACATCAGATATAACTTTCTCTTTCCAAAAATCAGGTCTATTTTGACCTTACAGGTCTCCTTCAAGTTCAAATGCAAGCTCAAATGACGTTGAACGCTGTAGCGCCTCAATTTACCGTCCGATCGGGCCAAAAATGGTCTCAAACGATTCAGCGTGCCCAGTTCCAGGACCGTCAAGCATTTTCAGAGTTGATATTTGTGACCTTCAAGGTCAAATGCAAGGTCAAAGGACGGGAGCGTCAGCATCAGGTTCAGTTTTCAGCGTCGGGCATATATTTTTAAGCCATTTGGTCCCAAGGTCAGATCAAACCCCCTGTTTCTAAACATCGGATTTATTTTGACCTGACAGGTCACCTTCAAGGTCAAATTCAATGTTAAAGGACGTGGAACGCTATAGCGCCCAAATTTACCGTCCGATCAAACCAAAAATGATCTCAAACGATTCAGCGTGCCCAGTTCCAGGACGGTCAAGCATTTTCAGAGTTGATCTTTGTGACCTTCAAGGTCAAATGCAAGATCAAAGGACGGTAGCGTCAGCATCAGGTTCAGCTTTCAGCGTCGGGCATATATTAAGCCATTTGGTCTCAAGTTCAGAACGAACCACATGTTGCCAAAAATCAGGTATATTTTGACCTTACAGGTCTTCTTCAAAGTCAAATTCAAGCTCAAAGGACGTGGAACGATGTAGCGCCCCAATTTACCGTCCGATCGGGCCAAAAATGATCTCAAACGATTCTGCGTGCCTAGTTCCAGGACGGCAAGAATTTTCAGAGTTGATCTTCGTGACGTTCAAGGTCAAATGGAAGGTCAAAGGACGGGAGCGTCAGACTCCGTGTCATGCCGACTCAGACAGCGTCGGACACAAATTTTTACGACGTTTTGTCCTAAGGTCAGATCAAACCTCCTGTTTCAAAAAAAAAATCAGACCCATTTTGTCCTTACTGGTCTCCTTCAAGGTCAAATTCAACGTCAAATGACGGTGAACGCTGTAGCGCCCCAAATTACCGTCCGATCGGGCCATAAATGGTCTCAGATGATTAAGCGTGCCCAGTTTCAGGATGCCAAGTATTTTCATAATTGATCTCCGCGTCCTTCCAGGTCAAATTCAAGGTCAAAAGACGGAAGCGTCAGCATCAGATTCAGTTTTCAGCGTCAGGCATACATTTTTTACGCTATTTGATCCTAAGGTCAGATCGAACCTCCTGTTTTAAAAAAAATCAGGTTTATTTTGAACTTACAGGTCTCTTTCAAGGTCAAATTCAAGCTCAAAGGACGTCGAAGGCTGTAGCGCCCCAATTTACCGTCCGATCGGGCCACAAATGATCTCAAACGATTCAGCGTGCCCAGTTCCACGACAGCAAGGATTTTCAGAGTTGATCTCTGTAACCTTCAAGGTCAAATGCAAGGTCAAAGGACGGGAGTGTCAGCATCAGATTTAGTTTTCAGCGTCGGGCACATATTTTTACGCTGTTTTGTCGTAAGGTCAGCTAGAACCTCCTGTTTCCAGAATTTAGGTCTATTTTGACCTTACAGGTCTCCTTCAAGATCAAACTCAAGGTCAAAGGACGGGAAACGCTGTAGAGATCCAGAATTGAGGAAAACCTGTTTCCAGAATTGAGGTCTATTTTGACCTTACAGGTCTCCTTCAAGATCAAATTCAAGGTCAAAGGACGGGAAACGCTGTAGCGATCAAAGTTACTGTCCGATAGCGCCAAAAATGGTCACAAACAATTCAGTGTGTCAGTTCTAGGATGACAATGATTTTCAGAGTTGTGCTCCGTGATCTTGAAGGTCAAATTCAATGTCAAGGGACGGGAAACGTAGCGCCCAAAGTTATCGTCCGATCGCGCGGAAAATCTCCGAAACGATTCAGCGTGCCCAGTTCCAGTATGATAATAATTTTCAGAGTTGAGCTCCGTGACCTTCAAGGTCAAAAGACGGGAGCGTCTGCGTCAGTTTCAGTTTTCAGCGTTGGGCCCAGATGTTTACGCCATTAGGTTCTAAGGTCAAATCGAACATCCTGTTTAAATAAAAACAGGTATATTTTGACCTTTCAGGTCTACTTCAAGGTCAAATTCAAGATCATAGGACGGGAAACGTTGTAGCGCCCAAAGTTACTGTGCACAACTCTAAAAGTTTTATACGTCCTGGAACTAGGCACGCTGAATCGTTTGAGATCTTTTTTTGCCCGATCTGACAATCACAGCGTTCCCCGTCCTTTGACCTAGAATTTGACCTTCAAGGTCACGGAGCACAACTCTAAAATTCTTAACATCCTGGAACTGGGCATGCTTAATCGTTTGAGACCATTTTTTGCCCGATCGGACGGTAACTGCCGACGCTACAGCGTTCACCGTCGTTTTACGTTTAATTTGACCTTGAAAGAGACCAGTAAGATCAAAATGGACCTGATTTTTTCAACAGGAGGTTTGATCTGACCTTAGGAGTTAGGACCAAATGTCCTAAAAAATTGTGCCCGGCATTGAACACGGAGTCTGACGCTGACGCTCCCGTCCTTTGACCTTTAATTTCACCCTGAAGGTCACGGAGTTCATCTCCGAACATTCTTGTCATCCTGGAACTGGGCACGCTGAATAGTTTGAGACCATTTTTGGCCAGATCGGACGGTAACTTGGGCGCTACAGCGTTACCCTTCCTTTGACCTTGAATTTGGCCTTCAAGCTCACGAAGCACAGCTCTGAAAATTATTGGCATCCTGGAACTGGGCACGCTGAATCGTTTGAGACCATTTGTGCCCCGATTGGACGGTAATTTGCGGCGCTACAGCGTTCCCCGTCCTTTGACCTTCAAGGTCGCGGAGCACAACTCTGAAAATTCTTAACATCCATAAAATTTAACTAGGCACGCTTAATCGTTTGAGACCATGTTGGCCCGATCGGACAGAAATTTGGGGCGCTACAACGTTCACCGTCGTTTTACGTTGAATTTGACCTTGAAGCAGACCAGTATGGTCAAAATGGACCTGATTTTTTAAACAGGAGGTTCGATCTGACCTTAGGGTCAAATAGCGTAAAAATATATGCCCGACGCTGAAAACTGAATCTGATGCTGACGCTCCTGTCTTTTGACCTTGAATTTGACCTTGAAGGTCACGGAGATATATTCTGAAAATTCTTGTCGTCCTAGAACTGGGCACGCTGAATCGTTTGAGACCATTTTTTACCCGATCGGACGGTAAATTGGGGCGCTTCAGCGTTCCCCGTCCTTTGAGCTTGAATTTGACCTTGAAGGAGACCTGTAAGGTCAAAATAGACCTGATTTTTGGAAACAGGCGGTTCGATCTGACCTTAGGATCAAATAGCGTAAAAATATATGTTTGACGCTGAAAACTGAATCTGATGCTGACGCTCCCGTTTTTTTACATTGAATTTGACCTTGAAGGTCACGGAGATATATTCTGAAAATTCTTGTCGTCCTAGAACTGGGCACGCTGAATCGTTTGAGACCATTTTTGACCCGATCGGACGGTAAATTGGGGCGCTTCAGCGTTCCCCGTCCTTTGAGCTTTAATTTGACCTTGAAGGAGACCTGATTTTTGTTTTAGCAACAGGGGATATATCTGACCTTAGGGCCAAATGGCGTAAAAATATGTGCCCGACGCTTGAAACTGAATCTGATGCTGACACTCCGGTCCTTTGACCTTGGATTTGACCTTGAAGGTCACGGACATCAACTCTGAAAATTGTTGTCGTCCTGGAACTGGGCACGCTGAATCGTTTGAGATCATTTGTGGCCCGATCGCACAGTAAATTGGGGCGCTACAGCGTTTCACCTCCTTTGAGCTTGAATTTGACCTTGCAGTAAGGTCAAAATATACCTGATTTTTGGAAGCAGGAGGTTCGATCTGACCTTAGGATCAAATAGCGTAAAAATATATGCCCGTCGCTGAAAACTATAACTGATGCTGACGCTCCCGTCTTTTGACCTTGAAGCGCGGAGATCAATTTGGAAAATTCTTGTTGTCCTGGAACTGGGCTCGCTTAATCGTCTGAGACCATTTTTGTCCCGATCGGTCGGTAACTTAGGGCGCTACAGCGTTCACCGTCGTTTGACGTTGAATTTGACTTCGAAGGAGATCAGTAAGGTGCAAATGGACCTGATTCTTTTCAACAGGAGGTTTGATCTGAGCTTAGGACCAAATGTCGTACAAAATTTTGCCCGACGCTGAACACGGAGTCTGACGTTGACGCTCCCGTCCTTTAACCTAGCATTTGACCTTGAAGGTCACGGAGATCAACTCTGAAAATTCTTGCCGTTCTGGAACTGGGCACGCTGAATCGTTTGAGATCATTGTTGGCCCGATCGGGCGTTAAATTGGGGCGCTACAGCGCTCCACGTCCTTTCAGCTTGAATTTCGCCTTGGAGAATACCTGTAAGGTCAAAATAGACATGATTTTAGGAAACAGGAGATTCTATATGACCTTAGGACCAAATGGCGTAAAAATATGTGCCCGACGCTGAAAACTGAATCTGATGCCGACTATCACGTCCTTTGACCTTGCATTTTACCTTGAAGGTCACGGAGATCAACTCTGAAAATTCTTGCCGTCCTGGAACTGGGCATGCTTAATCGTTTCAGACCATGTTTGGCCTCATCGGACGGTAACTGTGGGCGCTACAGCGTTCCCCGTCCATTGACCTTGAATTTTAACTCAAGTTCACGGAGCACAACTCTGAAAATTATTGTCATCCTGGAACTGGCCACATGGATTCGTTTGGAACATGTTTGGCGCAGTCGGACGGTAACTTTGGGCGCTATAGCGTTCCCCGTCTTTGGAGCTTGAATTTGACCTTCAATGAGACCTGTAAGGTCAAAACAGACCTGAATCTTGGAAACAGGTTCGATCTGACCTTAGGACCAAATGGCGTAAAAATATGAGGCCGACGCAGAAAACAGAATCTGACGCTGACTAACTTCACGGACATGACTGAAGGCGCCTCAGGCCGACCGGGGGCCTCCTCAGGACCACCGAGGGTCTCCTCAGGCCGACCGAGGGTATCCCTGAGGGGCCATGGCCCCTTGCCCCCCCCCCCGGGTCAGACTAGCCCAGTATATCAGCACGCGGACTAAGTGACACATGGCTGAGTACCGCTGATTACATACATGACAATGCGAGCGTTTTCCCCACAGCTTGTATTGCAAAAGTACACTTTATGCTTTACAAATATATAATCTTGTCATGGTTTAACACTTCACAAGGGATCCGGGGACAGGGGATACAAAGCACAAACATCGCCGCCGCTAGCAAAGTCCCAAACACAGCCGCCACTTCCGCCGGAAACACCGTCACTTGCGCCCGTCAAGCCTCGCCAGTCGCCAGTCTCCCAGCCGCCAGCCGGGCGACGGGACCAGCAGCAGGCCCATCTTCTCTGCGTCCACGCACAGCCAATACAGCGCTTCGAGCGCTAGCTGCGTGACACCGCGCAACAGAGCGGCGCACGAGCATGGCCGGCGCCTTCCTCGAGCCACGCGGCGCACGAGCATGGCCACCAGATTCACCGCCGAAACCACCGCCGTTTCCACCCAGTTGCAGCCAAAGGGGAGATGTGCAAGTCTGATCCGCCGCCTGCTGAGGGGAATGGTGACCTGCTGGAGATGGCGACGGCTGGAGATGAGATTGATTCTGACAATGCCATACCTGAGAAGGGAAAAAATGTGATCAGTACTGGGCTTTTCTGAGGTCAGATTTCGTAGTACTACTCAAATCTGAGCTGGTTTTCTTAGAAGACCAACAATACCTTCTGCCCTTCATGGAATTGAACTTCTGTCCGGAAGCATGAATGTGAAGGAAATGTGTGGAAACAGGTAATGTTTGGGGAGAGTTAACAGAAAGTAAACAGGAAAGCATGGACGGATTTGGAATTTATTAGAAAACGGGGGAAAATAACGAAAAAAGTACAAAGACAGCAAATTTGCATCACAACATTTGTTGAACAGCATGACAAGGATATCTCATGAGACAAAACAACCTCAAACTCAGATACAAAACATACAATTTGTAACGCATCAAACATGACACATTTATATCACAACACATACCTATCTGAGTGATCAATCAAGACTATTTCCTACATAGAGAAGACACACAAACATCACAGTCTGGACTTCATGGGTACTCAAACTCAGATATGCTGCCATTAAAAAGGTGCATTGCCCTATGAAAACAATAATTGTGTATTTAAGTTTGCAAGATAACATGTTAGTGAACACATGAGCACTGACACAAAATTTGGAGTGGGGGCGGGGGGCAACCAGTGTTTGCTCCCCCCTCCCCATGCTCACCAATGTTAAAATACTGCTGATATGGGGCAGATTTCTCCTGGGTCACGCCGGGGGGGGGGGGGGGGGCAGTGTTGATGCCTCTGAGACTATGCTATTTTGAGTTGGAACCCCTGAGTGAATATGATGTTTTTTATAGCCATGTCATTAACCATGTCATTAGCATGGAAGATGGGAAACAACATTCGTACAAAATTGAACTATTTTTTATAAAAATGTTATGTATAGACCTAAATTAACATATTCCTAGCCTTGACTTCAAGAAATGCAGTAAATACATAGTGCCTTTCATCTCAACATAATCATAGCCAATTTTGTATTGAGTGCACAATGAATCACTGCTGTTGTGCTGACTCCATAGAGATGAGCCAAGGAAATTGACATGTGCATACATTACAGATGGCTGTACAGATTTCAGTGAAAATTTGCCAAGATGGTTGCTTATCCATGGAAAGCCATATGCACTAATAATGTGCCTGCACATATCCATCAAAACATACTAAGTTGCCACAGGTAGTTCTTAGCTGAACAATTGCAGAATTGTAGGGTGTTATTTTATTTTGAGTAACTGTTAACCAGAGCATTGTTAAGATAATTTAAAACAGAAGCAACCTTCTGCTCATTACACATAATAATTAAGCAACAATTACACATAATAATTAAGCAACAATGTCTAAAAGATACTTTTGGCCATGGGACATCATCAGTAAGTCATGAGTCTATTAATGCTGGCCAATGGCCAAAATATATGTTAGTGTTTTTGACTAATTCTTAATGAGCAAATAGCTCTCTTCTCTTATAACAACTCCAACTTGGCTAGGAATATATGTTTTGGATCCAAAGACGGATCCCAGAACGGGTGTTTGGGGGGTCAAATCTTATAAAGTCTCACACAATTCTGAAAACTAATAGGATTTTGCTTGCTGATTTGATTGATAGCTGATTTAAAATAAACTTTCCTTAGTAAAAGTTTCTTATATTTTCTTCTATATCAAGAAATGTGTTAATTTTGCATTGATTTCAGGCGGTTTGGGGTGAGCATGGCCCCTTTGCCCGCCACCCCCTGGATCCGCCCATGTTTGGAGCAGTACTTATTACTCAGGCGGCCTAGCCATTAATACCATTAGTCATTGGTGGCAATTTGTAAGATCTCAGTGCAGCCTCTCAAAACACATTCAAGGCATTCCAGCCTTGACGATTGTGGCGCATGGATGACTGTTGTGACTGTTTTGTGATTGGTTGAATCTGGTGCACTGAATTAATATCCGGTCAAACGCTGACGTGTCAGAAGATGGCTGATATAATTTGATGCTGTATCAAACAATTCTGAAACCTCATCAGATTTTGATTGCTTATGCATTGATAGCTGATTTAAACACCTCTCAAAACAAGTTATTTGGGCCGCTCAATCATCCAGTATAGCCTACCATTACCATCTTATACCACTTCCGTCATGACTTAACAAAGGCTTATTATCTAGCAATGGTGAATCAAGGTTGTGCACATAATTATACACCATATAACCTAACAGTCGTGTCGCCATTGCCTAAATCACCATAATGATTGTAGTGTCCGCCAGAATTGCCATGAGCATGAACACGTTAGCATGAAGGTATTCCTGTTTTTGGCAGCCTTGACGATTGTGGCGCATGGATGACAAGTTATGACTGTTATGTGATTGATTGAATCTGGTGCACTGAATTAATCTCAGGTCAAACGCTGACGTGTCAGGAGATGGCTGAACAAACTTGAGGCTGCACGTCAAGGCTGCACGTCAATGCTGAACACTTGAGGCTGCACGTCAATGCTGAGAACTAACAATATAATTATGTAGTAAGGAAGAAGCTTTTACAAGAGGTTGGCCAAGACACTACATAATTTAGTGGCAACAACGATGAGATCGTGTCTCATCAAAATCTCATCCTCGTCGCCACTAAATTATGTAGTGTCTTGGCCAGCTGTTGTAAAAGCTTCTTCCTCACTACATAATTATATTGTTAGTAGAATTCCCATCAAAATGAGTTAACAAAACCAGCAGCATCTCAGCTTGACGTGCACCCTCATGTTCTATCAGTGATCTCCCGACACGTCATCGTTTGACCCAATATTAAAGGGACTGTCCCACCTTTTCTGAAAGTTGTTGAATCACACTTAATTGTATGTCTACATGTCAGGCTAGGTCAGCTGAACATGTTCAGGATTTTTTTTCCTTCTCCAAAAACAAATTGCTTATCTTGGAAGATATTCAACTTTTAGCTTTAAGCGAGAAGTTGGGTTGGTGACGTCATGTTGTTTTTTTAATAACAGGGAAATCCTTTGAGCTGCCAAATGTATGGCACAATTTTGTGTTGACATCTATTGCACAGAAATTATATTGTGCAGAAGATTGGCTAGCACTATCAGCTGGAGTTGTTGCAGCAGTTGGCCGCCATGGACCGCTAGTGAGCCAGGGTGTAATGACGTCACAAGCAAATGGCACCACTAAATATTGATTGATTGATTTATCAATAAATACATATTTTGCGTTAAATATTTAACTAGTACTATTATGGCTGTCTCAACTCAAATATAATGTTAAGGTGGGATAGTCCCTTTAATTCAGCGCACCAAATTTAACCAATCACATAACAGTCATCCATGTGCCACGATCGTCAAGGCTGCCAAACCCAAGAATGCCATCATGCTAACATGCTCATGCTCATGGCAATTCTAGCAGACACTACAATGATACATGCCTTTCAACAGGAAATGTCTGCGCTTTATAGGAATGATAAGTCCACTCTTTGTGTGTTGCCAAATACTGGATTTTTCATGCTATGAGCAATGCATAGGTGCTTTTGTGCCTTAGTATTGTTTTAATCATCAGTTGCATGAAGTCTTTTTTTACCAGAGAGTGAACCTTTACCCTATTACCAAAATTATGATTCTGATCCATGGCAACTCATGACACTAGTCACTCTAATCCAAAGCTTTGACAAATCATGGTGTGCCAGATTGGGAAATAGCCGGTCGGGAATAGTTCGTCGGCCTACCAATAGATGGCTCTGACTGTCGTTATCGTTATCTCCGGAACCAATGTTCGCAGCGAGACGCGCAAGGCGGCATTCGTAAGATCTTAATGAGGCGCATCTAAAGCGTACTCAAAGTTGTCAAATTGAGGTCATATATCAGGTCAAGGTCGGGTCAAAAGTTATAAATCGAGGCATTTGAGTTTATGAGCCATACTTTCCATCAAAAGCCTTTGATTGCGAACATGATCACCCAAAGTACTCCCAAAGGTATAATACACAACCCGCATAAGCATAAGCTAAAGTGAGATTGTTTTAAAAGGTCAAGGTCAAGGGCAGGTCATAAAAGGTCGCTATGCGAAGAAGATCCACGAAAGTCATGCGACACATGTTGCATGGGCTATTTTGCACGTATAATTCTATATTGATAGTCATTTACCATCTAACCTCATTTAAGTGAAGTTAGTGTCAAGCTCAGGGCAAGCTCAGGTCACATAAGTTCAAAATTTCAAATTGATCAACCTAAATACAAAAAAGCCATGTTTCTAGACCAGTTTTGTCTCAGAAATGCAGCGCTGAAATTTATGTGTCTGTATCTGGTCACTAAAAGCAAACAAACTCAGTTTAAAAATATGACGTCATGAGTTACTCATACTTTGGAGCCATAAGTCAGTCAAAAATAAAGATATTGCTTTAAAATTGGGTTTGGGTATTGTCCATATGTGGTTATCTAACATATATTCTGTTTTTTTAATGTTGGAAAATTTTGTTTTTGAGGGTATTTTTCCTTTTTTAAGGGGGGGAGGGGTCAACCCCCCCCCCAATATATAATCCGAGGTAACCATTTTGTAGCCATTTTGATTTGCTATCTTTTGATGTTTGTGTTTGTTCCACCCATTCAAGCCACTTTTTAGCACCAAGGTGCAATAGCGTGGCTTGGCTTTAACATAGATTCTCGAAATTAAAACCCTGTCAACTTTTCCGGTATTCAACTCCGAAATATTTACTCATTCACTTTTCACATAACATCATTTTTATCAATTATTAAAAAAAATAAAAAAAATAGTTACAAAAAAGGTGTCATACTCAGCATAGCATAAAATTTAGCACGATTTAATTTAAAATGTCACGAAGTAGACGTGCACATTCGCTAAGATAGGAACCAGTCAACTTGCTCCACTATATTTTTTTATTTGATTCGTGATATGCAACTGTAAATGGCGGATAGGGTTTAAGTCTGATGTGATTTATTTTTGAATGATCATATGCACTGAATAATTGTCTTTAACGCCTTATAGCTAGTTAAGAGAAATAATCCACCCTGACGAAATAAATTAAGGTAAAATGCTGCGAGGTCGGAAAAATTCATAGAAAAACCCGCGTTCAATGTTAATTTGTCCGTGCAATCACTCACAAACATGAAAATGGCGGATCGAGTTTTGGTCACAGAGGTACAGAAATGTTTCTATAGCGTAGTTAATACATCTTCCTATTGCGTGTCATAGCTAGTTAAGGCGTTTTTAGTTTCAGTGCGTCATCAGAGCGAAAACAATGCAAAAAAGTGCCCATTTCCCTATGGCGGCCGACGCTCGGGAGGCGGCGCGGGGCGCCGGCTATTTCCGCTTTTGACACACCATGTACTTTGGCTGTATGGGACATATGTTGGTGGATAGGGTGCATTTATCATTTAAGTAGTTGAGCAGATTGGCGAAGTACCTGTCAAAGTAATAGGCAATGAGAATGACGTAGAACGTCAGTAAGATCAGTAAGAAACATGGGCAAAATACTCACATCTTTCAGGCTGTGCATGGAAAGAAGTTGACACCAATACTTTTTCTCTTATTCTTCCACATCGTGCATGACCCCTTGGTAACACACAATGGTAAACTAAACTGAAACATGACTCGCATAAAGATAATATCCCTATGCGAGTGCCCTATGCCTTGGATAATATTATGCGTCCGCAATGTCTTCTGGGAATCAAAAGTTTGGGTAAGTTAGCAAAAGTTCTTGAGCCCAAAGTGTTTCTGATTACCTCCGGCGGTAAATATTTAGAGCGGATACGCATTTGAACAATAAATTATAATATTTCACTTGTTTTAATAAATATAAAAAAATCAAATAATAAACTAAATCGCCAATAAACGGCAAATAACATGAATAACAATATTATAGATGAGTGACGTCATACATCTACCGTCCTTTTCAAACAGACTGAACCGGGCAAAAGGAGGGACACAAATAACGGATGCACGCTTCCTTTATAATAACCAAATATGGGTCTTCCTTTTATTCATACCGTTCCTTTTTTCTCGGGCTACCTCCGTGTTTTATCTTTATAATAATGGCCTCAGGACGTGGTAAATCCGAGGTCATTCACTTGACCTGGAAGGTCACCCGTTGACCTGAAACCTAAAAATCGCATACTGTTAGATTCCGCTCATGACAGGCAACATGCTGGTTCTTACCGCATCGCTCTAAGTTGCTTGGTTTGGAAGTTAACAGGGGGGCTGTCAGGCCCCCGTAGGACATAGGTGAAAAAAGGGAGGGGCGGATTCCGCCCCCCCCCCCCTCATGTTTTTCGCAGATATCTCATGAACGGCTGGAAGCATGCTCATGAAATTGTGGGACTTTTCATAGAATTGAATACCGCATTTGGAGTCAAAATTTTGAGTTCTAAACCTGAACAGAGGCGGTTCCAGGGCACAGTTTTGGGTGGGTTCGGAGGCGACATTTGGCGATAATACGGAAATGCGATCTTCACGGTTTCTTCCTAACTGCCTCAAGTATGAAGGAGTTACATCGGTTTACGGTGATTGCAACAAGTGCAAATTAGTTGATGTTAATGAAATATAAAAATTGCATGGCAGAGGCGGTTTCAGGGGCTTGAAAAAGGGGGGGGGGTTCCAGGAAGTATTCAATGCTTCGCGGGAAGCCAATAGAGCGATGTAGGGGGCATTTATAGCTATCAAGATGTAAAAGATAGCTTCTGCTTCCATTATTTGCATAATTTATTACATATAGAGTTTCAGGGGCGTGTGCAGGCACATGCAAAGGGGGGTGACTGGCATGGGGGTGAGTGACTGGCATGGTGATGACGATATGCCAGCGATAACGGCGCAATAGACGTTTAGCATATAATTATATATGCACATATGAGGCCAGAAAAGGGAATAAAGTCATTTTTTTCAGAGGCGCGCTCAGGAATGGAAGAAAGGGGGTCATATTATTGCAAGGAAACTAAGAGGCATGGGCGTACAATGACATAGCATACTGCAGTTTTCGGATGTAACACGCACCACAGGCTACTCTACGAACGATTATAAGATAATGGGCGAGTCCAGGTAGGGTAAAAAGGGGGGTAAGCAATGTGAATTGAAGTAAGTTGAATAGTCACTGTTGACTATTTAGTATCATACTAGCGGATAATATACTTATCATAAGGTCTTGCGCCGCCCCAGTTATATATATATATATATATATATATATATATATATATATATATATATATATATATATATATATATATATATATATATATATATATATATATATATATATATATATATATATATATATATATATATATATATATATATATATATATATATATATATATATATATATATATATATATATATATATATATATATATATATATATATATATATATATATATATATATATATATATATATATATATATATATATATATATATATATATATATATATATATATATATATATATATATATATATATATATATATATATATATATATATATATATATATATATATATATATATATATATATATATATATATATATATATATATATATATATATATATATATATATATATATATATATATATATATATATATATATATATATATATATATATATATATATATATATATATATATATATATATATATATAATATATATATATATATATATATATATATATATATATATATATATATATATATATATATATATATATATATATATATATATATATATATATATAT
>JAXIVJ010011756.1:7500-42537 GCA_036785665.1 Chirona hameri | reverse complement strand
TAACAACCGCTTTGCCATTTTACTTTTGTGCTATTGTCATCTGTTTTTTATGTATAATGTGTTATGTCGAACCAAGTCCAACTGACTGACCGGTCCGAACCTAAAATAGTTATGTCGAAGGCTGGACCAACCAGCCGGCCGAGGCTCACTCCAGCTGCTCGTCCCATCCCTGCCACATACCTGTGCCCCGTTCCAGGGCCGGAGTGTCTGCCGCCCGCCGGGGTCTGCGCCGGTGCCACTCTCAGACGCAGCGGCCGCCGCCGCCGCTGCGGCGCCACCTCAGCCGGCTGGAGGCCCCAGCGCAGCGTCTCCGAGGCGGTCCCGCTCGTTGACCGCGGCTCAACACCGGCCCGCCTGTCCCACCGCCACCGGCACCGGCGGAGGCGGCGGGGTGGGCGGCTTGCGGGGGCGGCGGTGGGGTATGGTGGTGTTGACGTCGGTCTGGGGCGGCGGCGGCATGAACGGCACTGGCGGTGGGGTCGGGCGCTTCCCCGCTGTTTCCGTTTCGGCTCGTTCTCGGCCGGAGACGGACAGCAGCGGCAGCGGCACTCGCTGCTCGACCAGATCCGGCGCGGCACGGAAACTCCGGCAGACCGGCGTCGCCGAAACGCCAGGTGCCGGTGTTTCCGCTCTTAGAGCGGCGCGGGTTTCGATTCCCGCCCCGCCCTGGCCCCCGGCGGGCCTCCAATCCACTCAGGAACAATAACCGGCCCGTCTCGTTTGCGCGTTTTTGTACGGACCGTGGTGGTGTGCACGTGAGCGAGCGTTGCGCGCGGCGGCGGCGGCGGCGGGCCGCTGCGGGACCCGCGGGACTGACGGGGTGGTTCGTCAGCCCCTGCCCCGCGCGGTGGACGCCGTGACGTGGCTGATGAGTGACGTCGCCGGTGACGTATTATCGTAGTCTGCGGTGGCCCGTGGTTTTTCGCACGGGGGTGTTGGTGTCATGAGGGAGCTGAGGAGTGGGTGAACGATCCGTGTCGGAGTCCCGAGCCGATGGGACTGGGGTAGCTGTGTTTCGTTGCTCGGACCTCGCGGTGGCCCCGTTTTCATCATCCTCTGCCCTGTGGACCTCGCGGTGGCCCCGCCTGCCCCTGAACAGTCTGACTTGGCCGGGCGACGCGGGACGACCCACGAGCTCGTACAAGCCGGGGGACAGGGCGCGCCCACGAGCAGCCCGCCATTTTGTAACATTCAGCGGTATCTAGAAGGGGGGACGGTGACTAAATACTAACCAGCAGCTCGCACAGCGTTTTCTAGGGATGCCCGCGCTTGAGGCAGTGCATCACACACGCACGGGGCCGCTTGTTGATCATGTATGGGTTCTAGTCGGTGGTCGAATCGTTTGTTCATTGTATGCTTCTCCCCGCTGGTTCTGTTGGGTGTTTGACCGCGCGGCGCACTATACATAGAGAGTTATGTTGTCCCGTATACGCGCAGTACCAAAGACGCGCATATCGTGTGAGTTTGTAGTGTGTGTGCGTGTGTGTGTGCGTGTGTGTGTGTGAAGCATCGCGGGCTGAATCATGTACCCGGGAAGGCCAACCGCCGGCGTGTCTGGGCCGCTAACAAGTTCGGCAGACGCCGTCGGGCGCAGACGGCGGAATGTAGAGCACATGTGTATGTACCCGGGTATGTCTATGGATATGTTGACCGGTTCTGAGCCGCGGCGCGACAGAATCTCACAAGGCATTGGCTGTACATACTGGACAATACAGAAACTTATACAAAAGTGTATTCTGTTTTGCAACAGCATCGACCGGCGGTGAGAGTGACGACGATAATGCGCGAGGACCGCGCGGACGAGAGGAAGGAGCACAGCTACCCACAAATGACGGTCACTTCGGTCCAGCATTTGGTCCATCTAGCACGCGCAGCTCCTAACGTAGTTGCTTAGTCTTGGAACGTGCGTCTGCAGCATCGCGTCTGCCGCCGGGACATCCAAGAGCCAGCCAGTACGCACCACACCTGGCTTTGTAGTATTGATTACATCTCGTGTGGCAGCGTTACACCTCGCGTGGCAGCGTTACACTGCTCGTGGCAGCGTTACACTGCTCGTGGCAGCGTTACACCTCGCGTGGCAGCGTTACACTGCTCGTGGCAGCGTTACACTGCTCGTGGCAGCGTTACACCTCGCGTGGCAGCGTTACACTGCTCGTGGCAGCGTTACACCTCGCGTGGCAGCGTTACACTGCTCGTGGCAGCGTTACACCTCGCGTGGCAGCGTTACACTGCTCGTGGCAGTGTTACAGCTCTATCACCTCCGGCGAGGAGGAGGAGCCGCTGACGGCGCGTCGCTTCTTGGCCGGTGGCGTAACCTGATCGGACTGGGCGGGCCGTTTCACAGCGGGGGGTCACGCTGCCCTCCTCCGTCTTCTGCTGCTGCGGCTCCTCCTCCTCCTCCTCCTCGCCCCCAGACAGACACACCAGGTCATCATCGTCGTCCACGACCGACGCCATATCGCCTGTAGAGGACGGGGTAGTGTCAGAGGTATTGTGGGTGTTCGCCAACTGCTGCAAACCGAATATTCCTTCGCGAAACTGCACCGACTCGCGACAATACATTACAAACACAACACAACGTTGGGTTAACCCGCGCGGCGCTGGGGGGTAAATTTTACCCCCCCTCCCGGATTTTCTCCATAACTTGAAAACTATGACAGATATCGACGTGAAACTTTCGGTATCTTATGGTGCATCAATTCTACATCTTGTGTTATAATTTTGTTGAAATTCGTGAAAATTTTGTGGAGATAATGACGTTTTTAGTGACTTCATGTCATGTCATTTTTGGTGAAAAAACGTTAAATGTTTGCAAAATTGTAGAAAATAGCGTGTTGATGCAAATCGCAAATAAAAGGCGTCAAAAGAAAGGAAATAACATTGTCTTTAACATGGCTATCTCAGATGTTCACAATTTTGGGTTTTTGACCCCCAAAAATGCAAAAAACTGATTTTTGGGGAAGAATTTCCACAAAAGTTTTTTGTTTGAAAATTTTCAAAAAACCGGAAGATATATTAGAGAACCGAGTATGAACGATGTTCAAACCAAATTTCAAAGCAATTTCTTTATTTTTGACTGACTTATGGCTCTCTAAGAATAAGTAACTCATGACGTCATTTTTTAAATTGCGTTTTTTGGCTTTTACTGACCAGATACAGACAAATAAATGCCACCACTGTATTTCGAAGACAAAACTAGTCTAGAAACATTTAATGTTTATTTAGATTAATCAATTTCAAATTTTGACCTTATTTGTGACCTGACCTTGACCTGAGGGCGATTATATGGTGTCAGGCTGTGAAAATGGCTGCTTCTATCGAATTATACGTGTAAAATAACCCATACAACATGTGTCGCAAGGCTTTCGTAGACCTGTGACCTTTTGTGACCTGACCTTGACCTTTGCTTAAAATTTCACTTTTACTTGTGCGGGAGATGCATTATACATTTGGAAGCACTTTGTGAGATAATAGTTGCAATACAAGGCTTTGGATGGAAAGTATAGCCCAAAAACCCAAATACTGAAATTTTGACACTTGACCTGACCGTGACCTGACATGTGACCTTATGTTAATAATGTCGGGCATGCGTTAGATTCTTCTCACTGAGAGCTTTCGATCGCCGCCTTGCGCGTCTCGCTGCGGTTATTGGTTCGGAAGATACGAGGGGGGGTAAAATTTACCCCCCCCCCCAGCACCGCACGTTCGGATGGAGACCCCAGCGCCGCGCGGGTTAATGAAGAAAAAAAAAACATGATATTTATTCTTGAAATAACGATGGAAAAGAAAATACTCGCCGGCCACCATTCACGCACCTGTGCCGTTACGGCTGCCGTTGGCGGCGGCTGCCGAGGTGGAGGCGGCCGGCTCTGATGAGGATGAGGATGACGCTGCTGCTGCTGCTGCTGCTGCTGTGGTGTCGGCGGCGGGCTCAGCGCTGGGCTGCAGCTGGCTGGGGTCTCCCACCACCTCGAACTCCTGGCCGTCCGGTAGCTCCGAGCTGCGGCAGCGTGGCGGCCGAGAAAGCGTCAGGCACACAGTACGCACAGCAGCGTCAGGCACACAGTACACACATCAGCGTCAGGCACACAGTACGCACAACAGCGTCAGGCACACAGTACGCACAACAGCGTCAGGCACACAGTACGCACAACAGCGTCAGGCACACAGTACGCACAACAGCGTCAGGCACACAGTACACACAACAGCGTCAGACACACAGTACACACAACAGCGTCAGGCACACAGTACGCACAACAGCGTCAGCACACAGTACGCACAACAGCGTCAGGCACACAGTACACACAACAGCGTCAGGCACACAGTACGCACAACAGCGTCAGGCACACAGTACGCACAACAGCGTCAGGCAACAGTACGCACATCAGCGTCAGGCACACAGTACGCACATCAGCGTCAGGCACACAGTACGCACAGCAGCGTCAGGCACACAGTACGCACAACAGCGTCAGGCACACAGTACGCACAACAGCGTCAGGCACACAGTACACACATCAGCGTCAGACACACAGTACACACAACAGCGTCAGGCACACAGTACGCACAACAGCGTCAGGCACACAGTACACACATCAGCGTCAGACACACAGTACGCACAACAGCGTCAGGCACACAGTACACACATCAGCGTCAGACACACAGTACACACAACAGCGTCAGGCACACACAGTACGCACAACAGCGTCAGACACACAGTACACACAACAGCGTCAGGCACACAGTACGCACAACAGCGTCAGGCACACAGTACACACAACAGCGTCAGACACACAGTACACACAACAGCGTCAGACACACAGTACGCACAGCAGCGTCAGGCACACAGTACACACAACAGCGTCAGGCACACAGTATGCACAACAGCGTCAGGCACACAGTACACACATCAGCGTCAGGCACACAGTACACACAACAGCGTCAGGCACACAGTACACACAACAGCGTCAGGCACACAGTACGCACAACAGCGTCAGGCACACAGTACGCACAGCAGCGTCAGGCACACAGTACACACATCAGCGTCAGGCACACAGTACGCACAGCAGCGTCAGGCACACAGTACGCACATCAGCGTCAGGCACACAGTACACACAACAGCGTCAGACACACAGTACACACATCAGCGTCAGGCACACAGTACACACATCAGCGTCAGACACAGTACGCACAGCAGCGTCAGACACAGTACGCAGAACAGCGTCAGACACACAGTACACACATCAGCGTCAGGCACACAGTACACACAACAGCGTCAGGCACACAGTACGCACAACAGCGTCAGGCACACAGTACACACATCAGCGTCAGGCAACAGTACGCACAACAGCGTCAGGCACACAGTACACACAACAGCGTCAGGCACACAGTACGCACAACAGCGTCAGGCACACAGTAGGCACAACAGCGTCAGGCACACAGTACACACATCAGCGTCAGGCACACAGTACGCACAGCAGCGTCAGGCACACAGTACACACATCAGCGTCAGGCACACAGTACGCACAACAGCGTCAGGCACAGAGTACACACATCAGCGTCAGACACAGTACGCACAGCAGCGTCAGGCACACAGTACGCACAACAGCGTCAGGCACACAGTACGTACATCAGCGTCAGACCACAGTACGCACAACAGCGTCAGACACACAGTACACACAACAGCGTCAGGCACACAGTACACACATCAGCGTCAGACACACAGTACGCACAACAGCGTCAGGCACACACAGTACGCACAACAGCGTCAGGCACACAGTACGCACATCAGCGTCAGGCACACAGTACACACAACAGCGTCAGGCACACAGTACACACATCAGCGTCAGACACAGTACGCACAGCAGCGTCAGGCACACAGTACGCACAACAGCGTCAGACACACAGTACACACATCAGCGTCAGGCACACACAGTACGCACAACAGCGTCAGGCACACAGTACGCACAGCAGCGTCAGGCACACAGTACGCACAACAGCGTCAGGCACACAGTACGCACAGCAGCGTCAGGCACACAGTACGCACAGCAGCGTCAGGCACACAGTACGCACAACAGCGTCAGGCACACAGTACGCACAGCAGCGTCAGGTACACAGTACGCACAGCAGCGTCAGACACACAGTACGCACATCAGCGTCAGGCACACAGTACGCACATCAGCGTCAGACCACAGTACGCACATCAGCGTCAGGCACACAGTACGCACATCAGCGTCAGACCACAGTACGCACATCAGCGTCAGGCACACAGTACGCACAATTGCGTCAGGCACACAGTACGCACAACAGTGTCAGACCACAGTACACACAGCAGCGTCAGGCACACAGTACGCACAACAGCGTCAGGCACACAGTACACACATCAGCGTCAGGCACACAGTACGCACATCAGCGTCAGGCACACAGTACGCACAACAGCGTCAGGCACACAGTACACACATCAGCGTCAGGCACACAGTACGCACAACAGCGTCAGGCACACAGTACGCACAGCAGCGTCAGGCACACAGTACGCACAACAGCGTCAGGCACACAGTACACACAACAGCGTCAGGCACACAGTACGCACAGCAGCGTCAGGCACACAGTACACACAACAGCGTCAGGCACACAGTACGTACATCAGCGTCAGGCACACAGTACGCACAACAGCGTCAGGCACACAGTACACACAACAGCGTCAGACACACAGTACACACCAGCGTCAGGCACACAGTACACACATCAGCGTCAGGCACACAGTACGCACAACAGCGTCAGGCACACAGTACGCACAGCAGCGTCAGGCACACAGTACGCAGAACAGCGTCAGGCACACAGTACACACATCAGCGTCAGGCACACAGTACGCACATCAGCGTCAGGCACACAGTACACACATCAGCGTCAGGCACACAGTACGCACAACAGCGTCAGACACAGTACGTACAACAGCGTCAGGCACACAGTACGCACAACAGCGTCAGGCACACAGTACGCACAGCAGCGTCAGGCACACAGTACACACATCAGCGTCAGACACACAGTACACACAACAGCGTCAGGCACACAGTACGCACAGCAGCGTCAGGCACACAGTACACACATCAGCGTCAGACACACAGTACACACAACAGCGTCAGGCACACACAGTACGCACATCAGCGTCAGGCACACAGTACGCACAACAGCGTCAGACCACAGTACACACAACAGCGTCAGGCACACAGTACGCACAACAGCGTCAGACCACAGTACACACAACAGCGTCAGGCACACAGTACACACAACAGCGTCAGGCACACAGTACGCACAACAGCGTCAGGCACACAGTACGCACAACAGCGTCAGGCACACAGTACACACATCAGCGTCAGGCACACAGTACGCACAACAGCGTCAGGCACACAGTACACACATCAGCGTCAGGCACACAGTACGCACAACAGCGTCAGGCAACAGTACGCACATCAGCGTCAGGCACACAGTACGCACATCAGCGTCAGGCACACAGTACGCACAGCAGCGTCAGGCACACAGTACGCACAACAGCGTCAGGCACACAGTACGCACAACAGCGTCAGGCACACAGTACACACAACAGCGTCAGGCACACAGTACACACATCAGCGTCAGGCACACAGTACGCACAACAGCGTCAGGCACACAGTACACACATCAGCGTCAGGCACACAGTACGCACAGCAGCGTCAGGCACACAGTACGTACAACAGCGTCAGGCACACAGTACGCACATCAGCGTCAGGCACACAGTACGCACAGCAGCGTCAGGCACACAGTACACACATCAGCGTCAGGCACACAGTACGCACAACAGCGTCAGGCACACAGTACACACAACAGCGTCAGGCACACAGTACGCACAACAGCGTCAGACCACAGTACACACAACAGCGTCAGGCACACAGTACGCACAACAGCGTCAGGCACACAGTACGCACATCAGCGTCAGGCACACAGTACGCACAACAGCGTCAGGCACACAGTACACACAACAGCGTCAGGCACACAGTACGCACAGCAGCGTCAGACACACAGTACGCACAGCAGCGTCAGGCACACAGTACGCACAGCAGCGTCAGACACACAGTACGCACAACAGCGTCAGACACACAGTACGCACAACAGCGTCAGGCACACAGTACGCACAACAGCGTCAGGCACACAGTACACACAACAGCGTCAGGCACACAGTACACACAACAGCGTCAGGCACACACAGTACGCACAACAGCGTCAGGCACACAGTACACACATCAGCGTCAGGCACACAGTACGCACAGCAGCGTCAGGCACACAGTACGCACATCAGCGTCAGACACACAGTACGCACAACAGCGTCAGGCACACAGTACACACAGCAGCGTCAGACACACAGTACGCACAACAGCGTCAGGCACACAGTACGCACAACAGCGTCAGGCACACAGTACACACAACAGCGTCAGGCACACAGTACACACAACAGCGTCAGGCACACACAGTACGCACAACAGCGTCAGACACACAGTACACACAGCAGCGTCAGACACACAGTACGCACAACAGCGTCAGGCACACAGTACGCACAACAGCGTCAGGCACACAGTACACACAACAGCGTCAGGCACACAGTACACACAACAGCGTCAGGCACACACAGTACGCACAACAGCGTCAGGCACACAGTACACACATCAGCGTCAGGCACACAGTACGCACAGCAGCGTCAGGCACACAGTACGCACATCAGCGTCAGACACACAGTACGCACAACAGCGTCAGGCACACAGTACACACAGCAGCGTCAGACACACAGTACGCACAACAGCGTCAGGCACACAGTACGCACATCAGCGTCAGGCACACAGTACGCACATCAGCGTCAGGCACACAGTACGCACAACAGCGTCAGGCACACAGTACGCACATCAGCGTCAGGCACACAGTACGCACAACAGCGTCAGGCACACAGTACACACAACAGCGTCAGGCACACAGTACTCACAGCAGCGTCAGGCACACAGTACACACAGCAGCGTCAGGCACACAGTACACACAACAGCGTCAGGCACACAGTACGCACAGCAGCGTCAGGCACACAGTGCGCACAACAGCGTCAGGCACACAGTACGCACAGCAGCGTCAGGCACACAGT
The DNA here is from genome assembly GCA_036785665.1 of Chirona hameri. Classification (NCBI taxonomy): domain Eukaryota; kingdom Metazoa; phylum Arthropoda; class Thecostraca; order Balanomorpha; family Balanidae; genus Chirona; species Chirona hameri. Next base: position 33,383 of record JAXIVJ010011756.1, on the reverse strand, counting down.
ACGCACAACAGCGTCAAGCACACACAGTACGCACAACAGCGTCAGGCACACAGTACGCACAACAGCGTCAGGCACACAGTACGCACAACAGCGTCAGGCACACAGTACGCAGAACAGCGTCAGGCACACAGTACACACAACAGCGTCAGGCACACAGTACACACAACAGCGTCAGGCACACAGTACTCACAGCAGCGTCAGGCACACAGTACACACAACAGCGTCAGGCACACAGTACTCACAGCAGCGTCAGGCACACAGTACACACAACAGCGTCAGGCACACAGTACACACAACAGCGTCAGGCACACAGTACGCACAGCAGCGTCAGGCACACAATGCGCACAACAGCGTCAGGCACACAGTACGCACAACAGCGTCAGGCACACAGTACGCACAACAGCGTCAGGCACACAGTACGCACAACAGCGTCAGGCACACAGTACGCAGAACAGCGTCAGGCACACAGTACGCACAACAGCTGCAGGCACACAGTACGCACAACAGCGTCAGGCACACAGTACGCACAGCAGCGTCAGGCACACAGTACGCACATCAGCGTCAGGCACACAGCAGCGTCAGGCACACAGTAGGCACAACAGCGTCAGGCACACAGTACGCACATCAGCGTCAGGCACACAGTACGCACAACAGCGTCAGGCACACAGTACGTACAACAACGTCAGGCACACAGTACGCACAACAGCACCAGGCACACAGTACACAAATCAGCGTCAGGCACACTACACACATCAGCGTCAGGCACACTACACACAGCAGCGTCAGGCACACAGTACGCACATCAGCGTCAGGCACACAGTACACACAACAGCGTCAGACACACAGTACGCACATCAGCGTCAGGCACACAGTACGCACATCAGCGTCAGGCACACAGTACACACAACAGCGTCAGGCACACAGTACGCACAACAGCGTCAGGCACACACAGTACGCACAACAGCGTCAGGCACACAGTACGTACAACAGCGTCAGGCACACAGTACACACAACAGCGTCAGGCACACAGTACACACATCAGCGTCAGACACAGTACGCACAGCAGCGTCAGGCACACAGTACGCACAACAGCGTCAGACACACAGTACACACATCAGCGTCAGGCACACACAGTACGCACAACAGCGTCAGGCACACAGTACGCACAGCAGCGTCAGGCACACAGTACGCACAACAGCGTCAGGCACACAGTACGCACAGCAGCGTCAGGCACACAGTACGCACAGCAGCGTCAGGCACACAGTACGCACAACAGCGTCAGGCACACAGTACGCACAGCAGCGTCAGGTACACAGTACGCACAGCAGCGTCAGACACACAGTACGCACATCAGCGTCAGGCACACAGTACGCACATCAGCGTCAGACCACAGTACGCACATCAGCGTCAGGCACACAGTACGCACATCAGCGTCAGACCACAGTACGCACATCAGCGTCAGGCACACAGTACGCACAATTGCGTCAGGCACACAGTACGCACAACAGTGTCAGACCACAGTACACACAGCAGCGTCAGGCACACAGTACGCACAACAGCGTCAGGCACACAGTACACACATCAGCGTCAGGCACACAGTACGCACATCAGCGTCAGGCACACAGTACGCACAACAGCGTCAGGCACACAGTACACACATCAGCGTCAGGCACACAGTACGCACAACAGCGTCAGGCACACAGTACGCACAGCAGCGTCAGGCACACAGTACGCACAACAGCGTCAGGCACACAGTACACACAACAGCGTCAGGCACACAGTACGCACAGCAGCGTCAGGCACACAGTACACACAACAGCGTCAGGCACACAGTACGTACATCAGCGTCAGGCACACAGTACGCACAACAGCGTCAGGCACACAGTACACACAACAGCGTCAGACACACAGTACACACCAGCGTCAGGCACACAGTACACACATCAGCGTCAGGCACACAGTACGCACAACAGCGTCAGGCACACAGTACGCACAGCAGCGTCAGGCACACAGTACGCAGAACAGCGTCAGGCACACAGTACACACATCAGCGTCAGGCACACAGTACGCACATCAGCGTCAGGCACACAGTACACACATCAGCGTCAGGCACACAGTACGCACAACAGCGTCAGACACAGTACGCACAACAGCGTCAGGCACACAGTACGCACAACAGCGTCAGGCACACAGTACGCACAGCAGCGTCAGGCACACAGTACACACATCAGCGTCAGACACACAGTACACACAACAGCGTCAGGCACACAGTACGCACAGCAGCGTCAGGCACACAGTACACACATCAGCGTCAGACACACAGTACACACAACAGCGTCAGGCACACACAGTACGCACATCAGCGTCAGGCACACAGTACGCACAACAGCGTCAGACCACAGTACACACAACAGCGTCAGGCACACAGTACGCACAACAGCGTCAGACCACAGTACACACAACAGCGTCAGGCACACAGTACACACAACAGCGTCAGGCACACAGTACGCACAACAGCGTCAGGCACACAGTACGCACAACAGCGTCAGGCACACAGTACACACATCAGCGTCAGGCACACAGTACGCACAACAGCGTCAGGCACACAGTACACACATCAGCGTCAGGCACACAGTACGCACAACAGCGTCAGGCACACAGTACACACAACAGCGTCAGGCACACAGTACGCACAACAGCGTCAGACCACAGTACACACAACAGCGTCAGGCACACAGTACGCACAACAGCGTCAGGCACACAGTACACACAACAGCGTCAGGCACACAGTACACACATCAGCGTCAGGCACACAGTACGCACAACAGCGTCAGGCACACAGTACACACATCAGCGTCAGGCACACAGTACGCACAGCAGCGTCAGGCACACAGTACGTACAACAGCGTCAGGCACACAGTACGCACATCAGCGTCAGGCACACAGTACGCACAGCAGCGTCAGGCACACAGTACACACATCAGCGTCAGGCACACAGTACGCACAACAGCGTCAGGCACACAGTACACACAACAGCGTCAGGCACACAGTACGCACAACAGCGTCAGACCACAGTACACACAACAGCGTCAGGCACACAGTACGCACAACAGCGTCAGGCACACAGTACGCACATCAGCGTCAGGCACACAGTACGCACAACAGCGTCAGGCACACAGTACACACAACAGCGTCAGGCACACAGTACGCACAGCAGCGTCAGACACACAGTACGCACAGCAGCGTCAGGCACACAGTACGCACAGCAGCGTCAGACACACAGTACGCACAACAGCGTCAGACACACAGTACGCACAACAGCGTCAGGCACACAGTACGCACAACAGCGTCAGGCACACAGTACACACAACAGCGTCAGGCACACAGTACACACAACAGCGTCAGGCACACACAGTACGCACAACAGCGTCAGGCACACAGTACACACATCAGCGTCAGGCACACAGTACGCACAGCAGCGTCAGGCACACAGTACGCACATCAGCGTCAGACACACAGTACGCACAACAGCGTCAGGCACACAGTACACACAGCAGCGTCAGACACACAGTACGCACAACAGCGTCAGGCACACAGTACGCACAACAGCGTCAGGCACACAGTACACACAACAGCGTCAGGCACACAGTACACACAACAGCGTCAGGCACACACAGTACGCACAACAGCGTCAGGCACACAGTACACACAGCAGCGTCAGACACACAGTACGCACAACAGCGTCAGGCACACAGTACGCACAACAGCGTCAGGCACACAGTACACACAACAGCGTCAGGCACACAGTACACACAACAGCGTCAGGCACACACAGTACGCACAACAGCGTCAGGCACACAGTACACACATCAGCGTCAGGCACACAGTACGCACAGCAGCGTCAGGCACACAGTACGCACATCAGCGTCAGACACACAGTACGCACAACAGCGTCAGGCACACAGTACACACAGCAGCGTCAGACACACAGTACGCACAACAGCGTCAGGCACACAGTACGCACATCAGCGTCAGGCACACAGTACGCACATCAGCGTCAGGCACACAGTACGCACAACAGCGTCAGGCACACAGTACGCACATCAGCGTCAGGCACACAGTACGCACAACAGCGTCAGGCACACAGTACACACAACAGCGTCAGGCACACAGTACTCACAGCAGCGTCAGGCACACAGTACACACAGCAGCGTCAGGCACACAGTACACACAACAGCGTCAGGCACACAGTACGCACAGCAGCGTCAGGCACACAGTGCGCACAACAGCGTCAGGCACACAGTACGCACAGCAGCGTCAGGCACACAGTACGCACAACAGCGTCAGGCACACAGTACGCACAACAGCGTCAGGCACACAGTACGCACAACAGCGTCAGGCACACAGTACGCACAACAGCGTCAGGCACACAGTACGCAGAACAGCGTCAGGCACACAGTACACACAACAGCGTCAGGCACACAGTACACACAACAGCGTCAGGCACACAGTACTCACAGCAGCGTCAGGCACACAGTACACACAACAGCGTCAGGCACACAGTACTCACAGCAGCGTCAGGCACACAGTACACACAACAGCGTCAGGCACATAGTACACACAACAGCGTCAGGCACACAGTACGCACAGCAGCGTCAGGCACACAATGCGCACAACAGCGTCAGGCACACAGTACGCACAACAGCGTCAGGCACACAGTACGCACAACAGCGTCAGGCACACAGTACGCACAACAGCGTCAGGCACACAGTACGCAGAACAGCGTCAGGCACACAGTACGCACAACAGCTGCAGGCACACAGTACGCACAACAGCGTCAGGCACACAGTACGCACAGCAGCGTCAGGCACACAGTACGCACATCAGCGTCAGGCACACAGCAGCGTCAGGCACACAGTAGGCACAACAGCGTCAGGCACACAGTACGCACATCAGCGTCAGGCACACAGTACGCACAACAGCGTCAGGCACACAGTACGTACAACAACGTCAGGCACACAGTACGCACAACAGCACCAGGCACACAGTACACACATCAGCGTCAGGCACACTACACACATCAGCGTCAGGCACACTACACACAGCAGCGTCAGGCACACAGTACGCACATCAGCGTCAGGCACACAGTACACACAACAGCGTCAGACACACAGTACGCACATCAGCGTCAGGCACACAGTACGCACATCAGCGTCAGGCACACAGTACACACATCAGCGTCAGGCACACAGTACGCACAACAGCGTCAGGCACACAGTACACACAACAGCGTCAGGCACACAGTACGTACAACAGCGTCAGGCACACAGTACACACAACAGCGTCAGGCACACAGTACGCACAACAGCGTCAGGCACACAGTACGCACAACAGCGTCAGGCACACAGTACGCACAACAGCGTCAGGCACACAGTACGCACAACAGCGTCAGGCACACAGTACACACATCAGCGTCAGGCACACAGTACGCACAGCAGCGTCAGGCACACAGTACGCACAACAGCGTCAGGCACACAGTACGCACAACAGCGTCAGGCACACAGTACGCACAACAGCGTCGGGAGTGTCAAACGCACATCAGCGTCGGGAGTGTCAAAAGCACATCAGCGTCGGGAGTGTCAAACGCACAACAGCGTCGGGGGTGTCAAACACACATCAGCGTCGGGAGTGTCAAACGCACATCAGCGTCGGGAGTGTCAAACACACATCAGCGTCGGGAGTGTCAAACGCACAACAGCGTCGGGAGTGTCAAACGCACAACAGCGTCGGGAGTGTCAAACGCACATCAGCGTCGGGAGTGTCAAACGCACATCAGCGTCGGGAGTGTCAAACGCACAGCGTCGGGAGTGTCAAACGCACATCAGCGTCGGGAGTGTCAAACGCACATCAGCGTCGGGAGTGTCAAACGCACATCAGCGTCGGGAGTGTCAAACGCACAACAGCGTCGGGAGTGTCAAACGCACAACAGCGTCGGGAGTGTCAAACGCACATCAGCGTCGGGAGTGTCAAACGCACATCAGCGTCGGGAGTGTCAAACGCACAGCGTCGGGAGTGTCAAACGCACATCAGCGTCGGGAGTGTCAAACGCACATCAGCGTCGGGAGTGTCAAACGCACATCAGCGTCGGGAGTGTCAAACGCACAACAGCGTCGGGAGTGTCAAACGCACAACAGCGTCGGGAGTGTCAAACGCACATCAGCGTCGGGAGTGTCAAACGCACAACAGCGTCGGGAGTGTCAAACGCACATCAGCGTCGGGAGTGTCAAACGCACATCAGCGTCGGGAGTGTCAAACGCACATCAGCGTCGGGAGTGTCAAACGCACATCAGCGTCGGGAGTGTCAAACGCACAACAGCGTCGGGAGTGTCAAACGCACAACAGCGTCGGGAGTGTCAAACGCACATCAGCGTCGGGAGTGTCAAACGCACAACAGCGTCGGGAGTGTCAAACGCACATCAGCGTCGGGAGTGTCAAACGCACATCAGCGTCGGGAGTGTCAAACGCACAACAGCGTCGGGAGTGTCAAACGCACAACAGCGTCGGGAGTGTCAAATGCACATCAGCGTCGGGAGTGTCAAACGCACAACAGCGTCGGGAGTGTCAAACGCACATCAGCGTCGGGAGTGTCAAACGCACAACAGCGTCGGGAGTGTCAAACCCACATCAGCGTCGGGAGTGTCAAACGCACATCAGCGTCGGGAGTGTCAAACGCACATCAGCGTCGGGAGTGTCAAACGCACATCAGCGTCGAGAGTGTCAAACGCACATCAGCGTCGGGAGTGTCAAACGCACATCAGCGTCGGGAGTGTCAAACGCACAACAGCGTCGGGAGTGTCAAACGCACATCAGCGTCGGGAGTGTCAAACGCACATCAGCGTCGGGAGTGTCAAACGCACATCAGCGTCGGGAGTGTCAAACGCACATCAGCGTCGGGAGTGTCAAACGCACATCAGCGTCGGGAGTGTCAAACGCACATCAGCGTCGGGAGTGTCAAACGCACATCAGCGTCGGGAGTGTCAAACGCACATCAGCGTCGGGAGTGTCAAACGCACATCAGCGTCGGGAGTGTCAAACGCACATCAGCGTCGGGAGTGTCAAACCCACATCAGCGTCGGGAGTGTCAAACCCACATCAGCGTCGGGAGTGTCAAACGCACATCAGCGTCGGGAGTGTCAAACGCACATCAGCGTCGGGAGTGTCAAACGCACATCAGCGTCGGGAGTGTCAAACGCACATCAGCGTCGGGAGTGTCAAACGCACATCAGCGTCGGGAGTGTCAAACGCACATCAGCGTCGGGAGTGTCAAACGCACATCAGCGTCGGGAGTGTCAAACGCACATCAGCGTCGGGAGTGTCAAACGCACATCAGCGTCGGGAGTGTCAAACGCACATCAGCGTCGGGAGTGTCAAACGCACAACAGCGTCGGGAGTGTCAAACGCACATCAGCGTCGGGAGTGTCAAACGCACATCAGCGTCGGGAGTGTCAAACGCACATCAGCGTCGGGAGTGTCAAACGCACATCAGCGTCGGGAGTGTCAAACCCACATCAGCGTCGGGAGTGTCAAACGCACATCAGCGTCGGCAGTGTCAAACGCACATCAGCGTCGGGAGTGTCAAACGCACATCAGCGTCGGGAGTGTCAAACCCACATCAGCGTCGGGAGTGTCAAACGCACATCAGCGTCGGGAGTGTCAAACGCACAACAGCGTCGGGAGTGTCAAACGCACATCAGCGTCGGGAGTGTCAAACGCACATCAGCGTCGGGAGTGTCAAACGCACAGCGTCGGGAGTGTCAAACGCACATCAGCGTCGGGAGTGTCAAACGCACATCAGCGTCGGGAGTGTCAAACGCACATCAGCGTCGGGAGTGTCAAACGCACATCAGCGTCGGGAGTGTCAAACGCACATCAGCGTCGGGAGTGTCAAACGCACATCAGCGTCGGGAGTGTCAAACGCACATCAGCGTCGGGAGTGTCAAACGCACATCAGCGTCGGCAGTGTCAAACGCACATCAGCGTCGGGAGTGTCAAACGCACATCAGCGTCGGGAGTGTCAAACCCACATCAGCGTCGGGAGTGTCAAACGCACATCAGCGTCGGGAGTGTCAAACGCACAACAGCGTCGGGAGTGTCAAACGCACATCAGCGTCGGGAGTGTCAAACGCACATCAGCGTCGGGAGTGTCAAACGCACAGCGTCGGGAGTGTCAAACGCACATCAGCGTCGGGAGTGTCAAACGCACATCAGCGTCGGGAGTGTCAAACGCACATCAGCGTCGGGAGTGTCAAACGCACATCAGCGTCGGGAGTGTCAAACGCACATCAGCGTCGGGAGTGTCAAACGCACATCAGCGTCGGGAGTGTCAAACGCACATCAGCGTCGGGAGTGTCAAACGCACATCAGCGTCGGGAGTGTCAAACGCACATCAGCGTCGGGAGTGTCAAACGCACATCAGCGTCGGGAGTGTCAAACGCACATCAGCGTCGGGAGTGTCAAACGCACATCAGCGTCGGGAGTGTCAAACCCACATCAGCGTCGGGAGTGTCAAACGCACATCAGCGTCGGGAGTGTCAAACGCACATCAGCGTCGGGAGTGTCAAACGCACAACAGCGTCGGGAGTGTCAAACGCACATCAGCGTCGGGAGTGTCAAACCCACATCAGCGTCGGGAGTGTCAAACGCACATCAGCGTCGGGAGTGTCAAACGCACATCAGCGTCGGGAGTGTCAAACGCACATCAGCGTCGGGAGTGTCAAACGCACATCAGCGTCGGGAGTGTCAAACGCACATCAGCGTCGGGAGTGTCAAACGCACATCAGCGTCGGGAGTGTCAAACGCACATCAGCGTCGGGAGTGTCAAACGCACATCAGCGTCGGGAGTGTCAAACGCACATCAGCGTCGGGAGTGTCAAACGCACATCAGCGTCGGGAGTGTCAAACGCACATCAGCGTCGGGAGTGTCAAACGCACATCAGCGTCGGGAGTGTCAAACGCACATCAGCGTCGGGAGTGTCAAACGCACATCAGCGTCGGGAGTGTCAAACGCACAGCGTCGGGAGTGTCAAACGCACATCAGCGTCGGGAGTGTCAAACGCACAACAGCGTCGGGAGTGTCAAACGCACATCAGCGTCGGGAGTGTCAAACGCACATCAGCGTCGGGAGTGTCAAACGCACATCAGCGTCGGGAGTGTCAAACGCACATCAGCGTCGGGAGTGTCAAACGCACATCAGCGTCGGGAGTGTCAAACGCACAGACACAGCAGCAATAACAGTGTGACACGTAGGGAAGCATAACCTTAGTAGCAACAGAACAAAATGTATGCGCAACTTCATGTTATCACATAAATCAACTGATTCCAAGAAATATTCTCCTCATACTCTTCATACTATTCAACTTAGTTACCACCAGTAAAACGCCTTTTTGGGCGATGACCGAGCGGGGGCGCACTGGTAAAGCTAAAACAGGGTTGAAATATGGAACGGTACGGTACGGGAGCACACGTGGTAGTAACACATAGTCCTTTCAGTCCCCCATAACAATTGCCATGCATGCCAATTGCCAACATAAAAATTAAGTTTGATTAAATTGTACATGACCTTTCTCGAATCCGCCAAAAGGGAGTACGTCGTGAGCATGCATGCTTCAGCGTATAAAGACGAATGCTTAGATAAATCAAGCCATTTTTGATCAAGAATGATTTGTGTTCATTTCGACGTCTGCGGGTGCCACGCGCTGTGGTACCACCGCTATCAGAACGCACCATAACAAAATAAAAATTGATTTGATGGTCCTATCCAATGGTGAAAACCCGATCTCAATCGGAGCAGTAGTTGCAAAGCTAATAGCTTCCGAAAAGCGTATGTATGGCCGGGTCGGGCCGGGCCGGGTCAAATGTAAATTTGCTACCGAGCAGGCGCGAAACGCTCGTGAGGTTTCTCGTCAACTTACTAGACAAATTTACATTTGACCCGGCCCGACCCGGCCATTAAGACGCTTTTCGGAAGCTAATAACTTTGCAACCACTGCTCAGATTGAGATCGGGTTTTCACCATTGGATAGGACCATCAAATCAATTTTGATTTTGTTATGGTGCGTTCTGATAGCGGTGGTACCACAGCGCGTGGCACCCGCAGACGTCGAAATGAACACAAATCATTCTTGATCAAAAATGGCTTGATTTATCTAAGCATTCGTCTTTATACGCTGAAGCATGCAGCGCCCAGGACGTACTCCCTTTTGGCGGATTCGAGAAAGGAGATCATGTAAAATTTAATAAAACTTCATTTTTATGTTGGCATGCATGGAGGCCTGGCAATTTTTAAGGAGGACTAAAAGGACTAAAAGGACTATGCGTTACTACCACGTGTGCTCCCGTGCCATTTCATATTTCAAACCTGTTTTAGCTTTACCAGCGCGCCCGCACGGTCATCGCCCAAAAAGGCGTTTTACTGGTCTAGAAGTTGACAAGAAACCTCACGGGCGCTTCGCGCCCGCTCGGTAACAACTTCAGATCTCATCCCAGATTGTCCTTCACATCCACCCCACCGCACCTGTTGACGATGTTGATGATTAGCTCGTAGTTCTGCAGGAAGTCGTCACAGCGCAGTCTCGCCCCGTCAGTGATCCCCAGCTCTGCCAGCGTTCGCGCGGCGTTGGCGGTCGTCTCGCCCTCCTCCGAGGAGAGCAGGATCGTGCCGCGGCCGTCCAGCAGCTCGGCGTCCGGGGCCACCATGTTTAGCGCCGCCTTCAGCACCCGATCCTCCAGCGTCTGCAGCTTCATCTGGCTCACGTCCAGCCGCACAGACACCTGCGGCGGCGGCGGCGGGAGGGCCGTCAGACGACCTGGACATCGCACCGCACAGACACCTGCGGCGGCGACGGCGGGAGGGCAGTCAGACGACCTGGACATCGCACCGCACAGACACCTGCGGCGGCGGCGGCGGCGGCGGCGGGAGGGCAGTCAGACGACCTGGACATCGCACCGCACAGACACCTGCGGCGGCGGCGGCGGCGGCGGCGGGAGGGCAGTCAGACGACCTGGACATCGCACCGCACAGACACCTGCGGCGGCGGCGGCGGCGGCGGCGGCGGGAGGGCAGTCAGACGACCTGGACATCGCACCGCACAGACACCTGCGGCGGCGGCGGCGGCGGCGGCGGGAGGGCAGTCAGACGACCGGGACATCGCACCCTTAGTCGGCTGGATTGCGAAATCAGCCAGCTAGTACTCAGCAGTAGCCGGCTAGTCAGCTAGCTGGTCAATGAGATAGCTGGCAAGCCATTTCGGTAGTAGGTCAGCTAGCTGGTAAATCAACCAACTGGCAAATCAGCTGGCAAATCAGCTGGTAGGTCAGCTCAGGCCGTCAGCGTCGATCCTGCGTGTCTGCGTGAGTGTCTATCGCTGGATGAGTGTCGTGTCTATCGAAGTGTCAATGTCCTACCTCTGGCTTCTCGGCGCAGACGTAACACTTGGGGTTGGGCTTCTCCAGCGCACAGGGCACCAGCAGCCGCTTCCTGGCGTTCGGCTGCCGGTTCAGGTACACCTGCAGGACGAATGGAGGGGAGGGGAGGGGTCGCAGGCTCAGGTCACAAGACGACGGAAAAACAGAAACAGCGGCGTTAAAAAAAACACAGCATATTATTGCCAAAACGGCAAAGCTGTCCCACGTGAAATAGCCAGTGATGGTAAAAGGTAACCGTTTTAACTGTTGCGTACCATAATCCATGCATTGTATATTTGTATCTTTGAAGACAACATACATATCTCGGGTGCAGGCTGTCTAGGGTAACCACCTAGCCTATCCCACAAACTCAAAACCCATACCACAAGCATCCAAGCCAAGAACCTTCCACAATCCCTCGACAGCTGAACCCCACCACCTCGGCCACCTCCGCCACCAACAGCGTCGGCCCAGGCCCGACCACCGCCGGCCGCGCGGGGCCCGCCACGGCGTCACGTACCGTTTTGCAGTCAGCCATGCGGTCCTCGAGCAGTTTGAAGGCCTCCAGCACCACCATGGCGGCGATGATGGCGTTGGTGGTGGCGATGGCCGGGATGATGTTACCCGCCATCGCTGAGAGCGGACGGCCGATATTTGTCAGGGTACGGGCAGCGGCGCGAAACTGGACAACAGCACGCATGACCAGTGTTCATGACATAGTGACGTCACAAGGATAGTGGTCAGAGACTACTTGCATATATAGTTTCTACACAACAGAATTATTCTTCTTCCTAAAGATTATGACACTGCTCCTCTTCCACTTTGACAATGTAATAAAGAATCCCAGCTTCGCAGCTAATTTCATGAACGTCAACCCTCACCACTGCCACCGCTCTCACATTTGATGGTGAACCTGGTGTTAAGCCGGATGCCGAAGCAGTGAGCACGCAGGTTGGCGCAGGCGACCACGAAGTCCATGCCGTCTTCGTCGTCCTTGTCCCAGACGAGGTGGTCGCCGTCGGGCCGGCCGGCCAGCTGGTCCTTCAGCCGACGGACGGCCCGCTCCAGGACAGAGACGCACTCGGCCGGCGGCCACAGGCGCTGGTCGGCCAGCGAGGACTCGGCGACGCTGCTGCTGCTGCCCGCCACTTGGGGACGAGTTGGCAATATGTTAAGTCTAAGGTGGCGAAAACTCTGTGTGAGGTTAATTGCTGACGAAGCTTCAATAGCGAAATATCTAATATAATTTCGGCCTTAATTGATTTCTTTATATACTTATTATGAGGTTACCGGTTATTTTAATTCTCATTAATATGTTAAGTCGACCGATTCTACCGAGTCTGCTGAGACAAATCACATACAAAACAGAAAGGAACCCTCAGGAGAAAGCTGATAGTGTGACCATCAAACCTCACTCCATCCGGGCCGCCGGCAGCGGCACTCCTCCATCCCGCTGAAGGCACGTCCGGCCCACATCCCCCCACCATCAACCCTACTCGATATCTCACACCACTGCCTACTGGCAACTCCTCCCAAAATGTTCCCCCACCCGGCCTGCCGTCCTCATTCGCGTCTCACCGGCGTCCGGCAGCGTGTCCCAGTCGAGAGGCGTGGGCGCCCGCCGCTTCTGCCACAGCTTGTCCATGGTGAGCAGGTAGCGGATGTCGTCGTTGAAGAGCTTGCGGAACAGCTTGCGCGGCTCGTAGTCGTTCTGCGCCGCCCAGCCGCGGGTGGAGACGCGCTGCACGTTACCGTCTGCCCGGGCCGGCTCGGCGAGCGCCGCCTCGGCCACCGCCTCGCCTGGGACAGCGGCGCGGAGATTACGCGCAGTCACACGGAGGTCCCAGGTCTCGATCACACTGTAGGATGGGGAGGGACCAAGTACACGGCAAGCGGAAACCTGCGGAAACGCTGAAGTGTATTTCTATATCGTCAAAAGTGGCAATGCAAGAGAGCTATGTACATAGTTTAAAAGGTTATCCCAGTTTGAACAAAGTGCAAATAAATCATTTGTCCACATTATCATGGCGAGTCAACGTGCATTGCATGAGGTATGTTGTCAACGTCAACAGTGGCGGCAAACAGCAACGTTCAATATCACGAACAGGGTGCAAACGGCTGGAGGAGGCGGCCGACTGACCTGCCAGCTCGGGGTCAGCTGTGTCGGGCGACACGTCCTCGTCTGGATCCGCCTCGCCAAACAGCTGACTGTCGAACGACCGGCAACACACCGGGTCAAGTCATAATAACGGAACAGCACAGTAACAATAACGTAACGCCAAGGTCATGCCATAGCGAACACCGAGAGTGGTAGCTCTGCCATTTGGCGCACACTTCAAAACGATGCGAACTTCTCCAACTCTAGATTGTCTGCCAATAAGCTGCCTTATCAGACGTCAGGAGAGGATGGAACCGGCCCCTGGAGACGCTTAGCAGCTCCAGAAGATACAATAACTGCTGAACAATCTATCCGATGCAAGTTCCGCCAGATTTGTAAGCAGCCAGCCGTTGACCAGTACTCAGTTCCCACACAGTGGAGGGTCGCCCCGCGGAGCCGCGGCGGCGGACTCACTTGAAGAGGTGTTTGGCCCACACGATGCAGTGGATGGGCTCGGAGGGGGTGTTGCGGATGGTACAGCCGGGGAACGTCTTCTGGGCCGGCTTCGGCTGGCACTCGTAACACTCGGTGACGCCCCGCTGGATCACCTGAGGGGGGGAGGGGGTCAGTATCACGCGGAACACTCGGTGACGCCCCGCTGGATCACCTGAGGGGGGGAAGGGGTCAGTATCACACGGAACACTCGGTGACGCCCCGCTGGATCACCTGAGGGGGGGAGGGGGTCAGTATCACACGGAACACTCGGTGACGCCCCGCTGGATCACCTGAGGAGGGGGGGAGGTGGTCAGTATCACACGGAACACTCGGTGACGCCCCGCTGGATCACCTGAGGGGGGGGAGGGGGTCAATATCACACAGAACACTCGGTGACGCCCCGCTGGATCACCTGAGGGGGGGGGAGGGGTCAGTATCACACGGAACACTCAGTGACGCCCCGCTGGATCACCTGAGGTGGGGGGGAGGGGGATGGGGTCAGTACCACAGGTTCAGGTCAGTACCAGGGCGGTCAGTATCCCACGGAACACGCGGTGACGCCCCGCTGGACCACCTGAGGTGTGGGGTCAGTGCTACGGGTCAGGTCAGTATCGGGGGTCAGTATCCCACGGAACACACGCGGTGACGCCCCGCTGGACCACCTGAGGTGTGGGGTCAGTGCTACGGGTCAGGTCAGTATCGGGGGTCAGTATCCCACGGAACACACTCGGTGACGCCCCGCTGGACCACCTGAGGTGTGGGGTCAGTGCTACGGGTCAGGTCAGTATCGGGGGTCAGTATCCCACGGAACACACTCGGTGACGCCCCGCTGGACCACCTGATATGACACAAAGCGTCAATACCCCACGCTCCCTGGCACCACAACCACGACAAGCAAGCCTGTTGTAAGCAGAAACATTTGGTTGAAATTTGCACCAGTGTTGAGCGTTCATATCGATTGTTTGGTGAGGTGATTTCTGTACAAAACATGTCAAATATGAAAAGCAAGGCACTGCACTTTGTGATGATTGATACACTGCACTCTGAGCAGTTCAGACTAACCAGTAACCATGTTAGGGAAGACCCCCCCCCCCTAAAAAAAACGCATACCTACGCGCATAACAAGTCCTGCAATATTATTTAGCATCACCATGCCCGAAACCCCGGACAGCGATGGGACGCAGCGTAGGTAAACTGACCGTGACCTGGCCGAGATAGCCGGCGGTGCCACTCTCCACCAGCGGCACGTGCGCCGCCAGACACATGCGGTTCACGTGGTTACGGGCCGTCCGGTTATCCAGCGCGTTCAGCACCAGCGTGAAGCCCTTGAAGAAGTTGACGCCGTACTCCTGGCTGCGGCAGACGGCGGTGACGGTGTCAGTGTCACGTATACACATCCAGGAAGAACATTGTTTCGCTGACAGTCTCTCCAGAATATACTGTACTGTACAATTGGAGGATCTTGCACCTTCTCAGGCTCAACTCATACCAGAAGCACAACACAACTTTAGTGGCCAAATAAATATTAATCGTGCGAAAATATCTCAAGGAACACGCCATCGAAGGTACCGAGCTCGAAAAGGCACAATATTACCAAGCCGGGAACGGGAAAGTAGGCGAGCATTGCTGACTTGTCACCCACGGTTACTCGATCATATTATTACATATTGCGTTGTCACCCATATTACCAAGCTCCCAACTCTTCCCTTAATCAACCAGGGCTGGCCTTCTGTGTCACACCAAGCAGTTACCTCATAATGCTATCATGGTGGGCCTTGAGCGAGACTGACTGGTTGAAGCCCAGTGCGGCCTCGCACGCCACCTTGGCCTTCGATTTGCCCACATGCTGCCGTTGGAACAGAAACTGCCGGTTCAGATTGCTCACGTCGATTGTGTCCAAGTCAATCTGAAACACAGGAGGAGAAGCATAGCATTTGGCTGAAATTCGAACCAATGTTGAACATCCTTGTACAATTTTCAGTGAAGCAACTGACGCACAAAATATGTCACCGAGTACGGGCCTACGGAAGGCGTAAACATCGCCACCACCATCACCTGCCAGACTGCAAAGTTTGGCACAGGAGTCGACGAGGCGCACCAGCCCATAGGGGAAATTCGCACCCACCCACACCACACAGGCCAGAATCCCGCCAGAGATCCATACCAACCCATTAAAACCAGTAAAACACCGTGATTGGGCCGGACACCGAACAGACTGTGATAAGCGTTAGTTCCTAATGTGAGAGCACTTTTAAAGTTTTGCTTTGAGTTAAACAAGGACCCGGGCAGCCGTCTTTCGCCGGCCGCAGGCGGTCACGTGACCGGGCGGGTCAGCCGGGGCCGGCCGAGCGCGAGGTCGGTGGGTCGTGGCCGCGAGTTGCGCAATCACCACCATAGGGAAGACAGGGTTGTACGTCGGCGCGTGCTGCTCCTAAACGCAGAATTTCAGAAATTTAATACAATATATGTACGACGTGAACATCTTTGTGCGCAAATGTCCAGCCACATCAACTGAGTAGTTGCAGTCTTGCAGAGAAATAAGCCTCTGAAAACCATGGCTACGGTCGGGCTGCTCAGACGTATATGTCTCCCCCTAGTTGACGGAAAACCTCGCATCCGCTCGGTAATCACGGAGAAAATGCTCAACACGAGATGTGTCCGGGATATCAAGAATACTCACGTGCACACCATCCTCGCGGGATACATGAACACAAAATGTGTCTCCCATAAACCATTTGGGAAATTGATTACCGCCAATTTTCCTTTCGATCATCAGTTTTTCTGAAGATGTTTCAGACTTTTACCCAAAAAGCATTTACCTACTTCTTCCCATCCATGGATTTTTTTTGGTAGAAAAGATCTGGAAATGTATTTTTCCCCAATGCCAATAAAAATGCAACGATTTGCAATTGTTGTTTATTATGGTGCATGCCAGTGCTGACTGTTGCCCACAGCATAGGTGCTGCACCCTACCAAATCCGCACCAGCTTCTCCAAATCCGCACCAGCTTCTTAAAATCTGCACCAGCTTCTCCAAATCCACACCAGCCAGGACAGGCCTGCACCCACAAGATCCTGATGAAAATGCCATACTTTGCAGTCTGGACCACCTGTGGTATTATGACATGTTTAGCATTACAGTAGTTTTCCCTGCATCATGATACATGTAAAACAATTCAGAGTGGTAATGGCCATTTACCCACAATTAGTTATTAGTTAATCCCTATAATATACCTACCAATCGATAGAAAATATCACATTTAGTAACTATGGATGTCTTCCCCAAGACATTTTGCACTATAACTAATTCTAACTTCAATAATTAATATATTGCTGCTTCAGTCGCCTCGCCTGTCACCAAACTTTGTTTACATGCCAGCTGATGACTGACCTTGATAAGACAATATAGACAGCGTCCATGGCGGCCTGACTATGATGTCACATAACTTATTTACGCCATAGGGTTAGGTGTTGTCTACAAGAGGGTCTGGGGGACGACAGCCCCTGTTAAGGTTCTGCAGCACAGCGAGTGAAGCATTTTAAACATGGGTCCCTGCGACCGTAATTGCTGCAAAGGTTAGGTCAGGTTTGATTATGTTTCTGCCTTGTTCCAATGATGTCATGGGCGATCCTTATTTTTCCAAGTAGACACACTGGATTACTTCATCTGCATAGATATGCCGATGATCATGGTGGGTGAACACTGAACATGTGACCATCCAGAAAATTTGTGTTCCAATATTATTAGGTGACACATTCTTAATAACATAACAGGTACATAAGTGTCTTAAGATGTGTAGTGACCAAATAGTTAAGTTTTGTAACATCCAAAACGCTGTGGAATTATGGCCACTATGACCCAATTCAGTGATTTCAAATTTTAAATATAGGTAAAATTATTATAAAACCTACTCACCACTTCAGCAGTCTTGAAACCTGCAAGGACCAGGTTCTTTAGAACTTCACAACCAATGCCTCCTGCCCCAACAAGCAAAAGTTTTGCATCAAGCACTGACTTCTTTAGACCAGCAGGTAAAATATCTGCAGGACCCTCCATGAGTTAAAAACTACAGCGATTTCAAGGAAGGAACGGTCCTCTAATCACACAAATTACCGATCATCAATCATAAGATACCGCAAGCTATCAAAGCCAAATCAAAGAGCTAGCTCAACTACAGTTGATGCAGCAGTTGGCCGCCAGGGATCGCTAGTGAGCCAGGGTGTTATGACGTCGAAAGCAAATGGTACCATTTAAATATTTAATGCTAAAGATGTATTTATTTATAAATAAATAAATTAATCAAATTTAGTGGCATCATTTGCTTGCGACGTTATAACATCCTGGCTCAATAGCCGTCCCTGGCGGCCAACTGCTGCAACAACTCCAGCAGATAGTGCTAGCCAATCAAAGCAACCGGCCTATATGCATTAGGGTTTAGGGATTACACTAGGTGGACAAGAACTAACAAAATCTGTCCCATTACGTCATTGATCTCAGCTAATAGAAAGTGTTTTAAAAGCCAATGTGTTCGCTATAGACGTTTGTCAATGAAGAAGCAGATCGATATTCGCGAATATCAGACCAATGGACAGATATTCAGACTTAGAACTTGTTTAGAGGTCGGTGGGCAGACCCCTCAGAATTTCACGAAACTTGGTATACAGATAGATCTCGACACGCTTATCACGAAAATAACCAATTTGAAATGGCGTGGTTAGATACTTTTGAAGATATTCGCCTTCGAAGTTCGGAAGGCGCGAAAGCAGACCCCTCACAATGACTTCAAACTTGGTATACAGATAGATCTCGACACGCTGATCACGAAAATAGCAAATTTGAAATAGCGTGGTCAGATACTTTTCGAGATATTTCACGTTGAATGCTCCTGGACAGATATTCGGACTTACAAAATTGCAGAGGCTGGTGGGCGCACCCCTCAAAATTTCACGAAACTTGGTATACAGATACATCTCGACACTCTGATCACGAAAATAGCCAATTTGAAATGGTGTGGTCAGATACTTTTTGAGATATTCGCCTTTGAAGCTCGGAAGGCGCGAAAGGCGGACCCCTCACAATGACTTTATGCTTGGTATGCAGATAGATCTCAACACGCTGATCACGAAAATATCAAATTTCAAATGGCGTGGTCGGATACTTTTCGAGATATTCGCCTTTGAAGTTCAAAAGGCGCGAAAGCGGTCTCTCACAATTACTTTATACTTGGTATACAGATAGATCTCGACACGCTGATCATGAAAATATAAAATTTGAAATGACGTGGCCAGACACCTTTCGAGATATTCACCTTCGAAGTTCGGATGGCGCGAAAGCGGACCCCTCACAATGACTTGAAACTTGGTATCAGGCACGTAGCCAGGATTTCGTCCAGGGGGGGGGGGGGGTCTGCGCCTCGAAATGGTCCCTTCCCGAACGTTGAAACCCTTCCCAAACGTTGAAAGGGCCAAACAAAACGGATGAAAAGTAGTGTTCGTCACATGCCCATCAACCCCCAGCCCGGCCCGGCCCAGGCCCATGAACACCAAGCCAGGGCCGGCGCCACAGGGGGGGGGGGCAGGAGGGGCAGCTGCCCCTCCAACCGCCAGCTGGGCCCTTTTCGGCCAGCCTGGCGGGCGGACGAGCTGAATGTTCTCTCAGACTGTCTCGGGGCGCGATGAAGCAGCGCAAGCTCAACTCTGTGGCAGTCTGCCAAGTGCCATGCCCATCAGGAGACGCGCGAGGTTCCTGATCGGGATATGGCGCGCGCATATGTGTCCCTGAACGGTGCTCGTCGTTCTACCTTCGGGACGTTTTGATGTCATCTGAGATCAGGCACATAACCAAGGGGGGCGGCGGGTGCCCCCCCCCCCCCCTGGAGGCCAGGAGGGGCCTTTTCGGCGCGCTGCGCGCGCCGAAAAGGGCCGACGAGACCGAGCGAAGCGCGATATCATGGGCTCTTCACCACACGAAGCGTGGTCTTTAGAGAGTTTAAAACACTTCAGAGGCCCTTTAGGGGGGCTCCAGGGCCCTCTGAAAAACCAGAGGGCCCCTTGGACGTTCAAAAGAGCCCTGTTCATGTCAGAGGGGCCCCTGTCCAGACCAAAAGGGCACCTGAGCCGGTCAGAGGGCACCCTGAACACGTCGAATGGGCCCCCTAGACAGCACAGAGGGGCCCCTGGGCAGATCGAGAGGCCCCTGAGCATGTCGGCAGGGCGATAAAGCAGCCAGCGCAGTCCATTGCCAGGTCATAAGGGCCCCTGAGCAGATTGGAGTGCTGCTGGACAGACCAGAGGGCCCCTGGGAAGTGGAAAGGGCCCCTGTACAGGTCAGAGGGGCCCCTAATCAGACTGAAAGGGCCCCTAGGTGGGTCAGAAGGGCCCTGAACATGCAAAATAGGTCCCTAGTCAGCTCGGAGGGCCCCCAGGGCATGTCGGTGGGCCCTCGGAGCATGTCGCAAGGCGACAAAGCAGCCAGCGCAGTCCGACCAGAAGAGTCGCTGGACAGATCGAAGGGGCTCCTGGGCAAGTCAGAGGGGCCCCTGGCTAGACCAAAAGGGTCCCTGAGCCGGTCGGAAGGGCCTTTGAACATACCGGATGAGTTCCTAGCCAGACTGGATGGGGCCCCTGGCAGGCACGTAGCCAAGGGGGCGGCGGGTGCAGCCGCCCCCTCCCCATGAGGCCAGGAGGGCCCTTTTCGGCGCACGAGGGCCCTTTTCGGTGCACGCAGCGCGCCGAAAAGGGCCGACGGGACCGCGCGAAGCGCGGTATCATGGGCTCTTTACCATGCGGAGCGTGGTCTTTGGAGAGTTTAGAGCACTTCAGAGGCCCTTTAGGGCCACCAGGGCCCTCTCTGAAAGACCAGCGGGCCCCTTGGACGTTCAAAAGAGCCCTGTGCATGTCAGAGGGGTCCCTGCCCAGACTGAAAGGGCCCCTGAGCGGGTCAGAGGGCCCCCTGAGCACGTCGAATGGGCCCCTACCCTGCACAGAGGGCCCCTGGGCAGGCCGAGATCCCTGAGTATGTCGGCAGGGCGACAAAGCGGTCAGCGCAGTCCCTTGCCAGGTGATAAGGACCCCTGAGCAGGTTGAAGGGCCCCTGAACAGACCAGATCGCCCCTGGGAAGTTACAAGGGCCCCTGTGCAGGTCAGAGGGGTCCCTGACCAGACTGAAAGGGCCCCTAGGTGCGTCAGAAGGGCCCCTGAACATGCCGAATGGGTCCCTAGTCAGCACGGAGGGGCCCCAGGGCAGGTCGGAGGGCCCTCAAAGCATGTCAGATAAAATGGAACGTTGAGTTGGCAGGTTTAGATGCATGTGAGGCCTGGAATGTTTTCAAAGCTAGATTAAGCCAAATTCAAAATCGGCATATACCCCTCAGGCACAAACGTAACAGAACCAAGGGCAAACCAGTTTGGCTTACCCCAGAAGTAAGGAGTGCTATACAAGCTAAAAGAAGTGCATTTGGCATTTTGAAGGGATCTTCACTAGATATAAATCGGAAGGCCTACCAGAATGCAAGAAATTCAGTTAAGAAAAAGATCAGAGCAGCTAAAAGGGCAAAGGAACTTGATTTAGCTAGACATTGTAATGCAGATAGTAAGAAGTTCTTCAGTTTTTATAAGTTCAGTACAGTTTCCAAAAATATAGGTCCATTTAAGGTAGATGATGTGTTAGTTAGCAAGGACAGTGAAATGGTTGAAGTGCTTAATGATCAGTTTCAATCTGTCTTTACTATCGAGGACCAGAGTAGTATTGCAACACTTCAGCCTGAGCTAGAGACAGAGGAGACTAGGAGAGCTAGGTGGCATAAGTAGTGAACTTGTTCTAGAATATCTAAAGAAAGTAAGGCCTAACAAGGCAGAAGGACCTGATGAAATCCATGCTAGACTTTTAAGAGAATCTGAAAGGGAGTTGTCGGTTCCATTAGCCATAATATTTTCTAAATCACTTGCAGATAGTAAAATTCCACTTGATTGGAAAAGAGCAAATGTTGTTCCTATTCATAAAAAGGGAGATAGAAGTAAAGAGGAAAACTATAGACCAGTTAGTCTGACCTCATTAGTCTGCAAGGTGCTTGAATCAATCATCAAAGATAAGATTGTTGAATTCTTGGAGCAAAATGAACTCATCAAGGATACACAGCATGGCTTTAGGAAGGGCCGTTCTTGTTTAACTAATCTTCTGGAGTTTTTGGATGTTGCAACAGATAGCTTTGATCAGGGTAAACAGCTAGATGTAGCTTTTCTTGATTTCAGTAAAGCATTTGACAAAGTCCCCCATACAAGACTGGGGTTGCAACTTAAAATTCATGGGATCAGGGGCAAGATTCTGGATTGGATAGAAACGTGGCTTTCAGGACGCCAGCAAAGGGTTATATTGAATGGGTGCCAATCACAATGGAAGGAGGTTCTCAGTGGGGTTCCACAGGGCTCAGTCCTGGGCCCATTGCTTTTTATAATATTTGTGAATGCAATTGAGAACAGTATAGACAGCAAAGTCTTGAAATTTGCAGACGATCTAAAAGTTGTCAGGATTATTAGAGGAAAACATGATCAGGATGTTTTTCAATCAGATCTGGACAAGCTAGTTGAGTGGTCTGAAGCATGGCAGATGAAATTCAATTTGAGTAAATGTAAGATTATGCACGCTGGACGGATTAGCAGTAAACATAGGTATGAAATGGGTGGGCAGAAAATGGAGCAGATTGAAAAGGAAAGAGATTTAGGTGTCGTGGTAAACAATAGACTATCAGCGTCAGACCAGGTTGTAGAAGCTAGGAAAAAGGCACTTAGAATGCTAGGGGCCATTAACAGAAATGTTTCCTACAAGAGTGAAAAGGTATAACAAAACTGTATTGTGCATACGTTAGACCACATTGGAGTATTGTGTACAAGCCTGGGTCTCCAACATATGAGAAAGATTGCTGGTTGTTAGAAAGAGTTCAAAAAAGGGCAACAAAAATGGTTAATTGTCTTGGTAGTTTACCTTATGAAGATAGATTAAAAAATTGGGTATGTTTTCACTTAGATACAGAAGGCTAAGAGGAGATCTAATTGAAGTCTTCAAATTTGTAAATAGTCAGCATTCTGGCTATTTAAAGGGTATGTTTGAGTTCAATAGGGAAAATCGAGGTAGAGGTCATCAGCATAACTCATTATGAAACAAAGTAGGACTAGGCTACGACAGTCATTTTTCAGTAGAAGAGGTTGTAGGACATTGGAATATGCTACCAGGGGATGTCGCTGATGACAGTGACACTTGCTTCCTTCAAAATTAGATTAGATAAATACTTTACAGAGAAGGGATTAGTTCATAAATACTCGTGGGATTAGCCTTCTTTTATGCAGGTAGAGTAAGGTGATTTTGAAGGGGCGAGACTGGTGGAGGGGGGGGGGGGGGGGTGCAACCTCAGATGGGGCCCAAGAGCTTTGTTGCACTTTTCTTTTGTCTTCTTTTATGTTTATGTTTATGTCGCAAGGCGACAAGCAGCCAGCGCAGTCCCTTGCCAGGTTGGAGGGGCAACTTATAAGGCTAAAGGGCCCCTGGGCCTGGGATAGACCAGAGGGGCTCCTGGAAAGTTAAAAGGGCCCCTGTGCAGATCAGAGAGGCCCCTGACCAGATTGAAAGGACTTCTGGGCTGGTAAGAAAGGTCCCCTGCACATGCCGAATTGGCCCCTAGCCAGCACGGAGGGTCCCAGGGCAGGTCGGAGAGCCCCTTGAACGTTGTTGGCAGGGCGACAAAGCTGCCAGCGCAGTTTGGCCAGAAGATTCGCTGGGGCAGATCGTGAGGGGCTCCTGGGCAAGTCAGGAGGGGGCCCCCTGGCTAGACCGAAAGGGTCCCCGGGCCGTTCGGAAGGGCCCTTGAACATGCCAGATGAGTTCCTAGCCAGGCTGGAGGGGCCCCTGAGCATGTCGGCAGGGAACAAAGCAGCAGTGCAGTCCCCTCGGGCCAGGTCGGAAAGGACTTCTGGACAGGCTGAAGGGGCCCCTTGAACACAAGAGGGGCTTCTTGGAAGGTCGAGGAGTTCCTGGTCAGGCCGAAGAGCCCAATAGCAGCTAGATCCCAGATGAAGATTAAATACAAAGAGGACTTATTCCAACACAAAAAAAAATCAGCTTTCGGTATATTGTAACACCCTTCGTCAGGGTGTTACAATATACCCGAAAACTCCGAATTAATTTTGTCTTGTAGACGTAATACCCTTTTTGTATTTCATATATATGACCCACCCTACATCATGTCTTTCCGCGGATCCCAGATGAGTCACTGAACAGGTTGGAAGGGCGTTGAAAAGGTCGGAGGGGCCCTTAGACGATCTGAAGGGACCTGAGCCTTTCAACAGTAAGAATGCAGTTGTCCAGGGAATACAACCTCAAAATTTTGACTGGTGAACTATAGTAAACATCCTTCGTACATATCGCAAGAAATTAAAAAGTTATAGTTGATAACTTAGTCACATTGAGTAAAAATTGAACTTGTGTGGACGCCAAAATGCCACTTGAAAATACAGGCTGTGATGCTCTATTTAAAGTGTTCAAGTTTGATCATAAATTAAATAGTAATCCGTGCGGGAACGAGAAAGACGGAAATTATATTAAATATATATTACATTATATTGCAGGCTGGGGTGGGCCCTTTGGCCAAGGGCCCTTTTTCTGGAAAAGCGGCCCCCTCAACCGAAAATATGTGCGCGCCGCGCCCCTGCACAAGCCCAGGCCGGACCAGGCCCGGTCAAAATCATAATATTGAGGCCAGGTCCGGTCCAGCCCGTTCAGGTTAGACACATTATTATTCAGGTGAGACGCCATATCCATTATTTTCACAAAATTTGCAATCATTATCCTAGCATATTTACTTGTATACTATAAATGTGAAACAATAAACGAACTATGCTAACCAAAAAAAACCACAGCCACAGCAACAGTGTGTTGCTGTGTAAGTGAACTAGATGGTTAAAATATTTTTTTTGAGCTCTGACCTGAGCTTGTGCGATGCGCGCATTACTTCAAAATTGTCAGGCCCAGGCCCATCCAGAGCCAGTGATTTCTTAAAGTTGAGGCCCGGCCCAGTGCCCAGCCCGGGCCCAGCCAAGGCCCATAGGCCAGCCCAGCCATGGCAAACTCTGATGAAAAGGCGCGTTACAAGGATGGAAATCCAATATGACAGGTATGGCATATGGGCCATACCCACTTTAGGAGCTGTTTTTTTATTGATTAGCAGGCACATTTGTCGGTTACAGACGAACATTTTTTTTTCATTTCACCAACTCATCGGCAACCCCCGCCAGCGCCGCCTCGCGTTTTGCAGCGGCTCCGTTCGCGAAGCGGCGTCCCCTCGCCGCCGGCCGGGCGTGCGAGCCGTCGGCCAGCAGGGCTGGCAACCCCACACGCCCGGCCGGCTGGAAGCTGGAGTTGAGTTAGCAAACTGCCATATCAACTTTGGAACCAGCGACACCAATTTGGAATCAGCTATACCAACTTGGAATAGTTTTTAAGCTCAAGACCTGGAAGGGAATAGTTCACCTTCAACATGGGTTTTTAACTGAAATAGCAGTTTTGTGTTGAGAAATCCTTATCTGGAATTTTTATTGGCTGAAAAGACTCACTAGTCGTAGATATTTGACTTTTTGGCGAAGGAATACGGCGTCATATATGATGTACCGTACCTGTCTGAAAGTGCCAGCACTGCCATGGAGCATGCGCAGACCAATTAACGCACACCATAACATTAATAATTAACGACCTTCTGTCCTGAATTGGCGCGATGTAGGTCCATTTTTTTAAAAGAAAAAAAGAAACTATTAAAAAATATAATAAAATCGTGTCTGAAAAA
>JAXIVJ010011756.1:0-5000 GCA_036785665.1 Chirona hameri | reverse complement strand
CTGTTGTACGGTTACGCTTTCCTCCTCGGATTGAGCGCGCCGCCGCAGTAGAGCTCGCAAATTAGTGGCCACGCCAGGCCACGGCGAAGTGGCGGGTATTTAACGACCTGAGTACTACTGTTGATTATAATAGCTAAAGAACATTATTCAAGCTAGTTGTTAAATTAATTTATTGGCTTGTGCTAGCTATTACTTTCTCGTGAAAATAAAATCAACAAGTGCAAATAACTTCCTACCTAAATCAATACTATGTATTATATTTAGTATGTATTTTATCTCATGAAAATAGGCGTAGGAACAGGGGGGCCAGGGGGAGGCTTCCCCCCAACTTTTGGATTTTAGCATTACTCGCCTATGGGCGTTGCATGTAAATAATCGACTTCAGAATGCCTCCTGCCCCCCAACTTGAACATAGTTCCTACGTCCCCTGCTCATTTAGTCCATGTCATGACTCATGAGTCATGCCATACTCATTGAGTCATGTCATACTCATGAGTCATGTCATACTCATGAGTCATGTCATACTCATGAGTCATGTCATACTCATGAGGTCATGTCATACTCATGAGTCATGTCATACTCATGAGCTCATGTCATACTCATGAGTCATGTCATTACTCATGAGTCATGTCATACTCATGAGTCATGTCAACTCATGAGTCATGTCATACTCATGAGTCATGTCATTACTCAAGAGTCATGTCATACTCATGAGTCATGGTCATACTCATGAGTCATGTCATGACTCATGAGTCATGTCATACTCATGAGTCAATTTCATACCTCTGAGTCATGTCATAACCTCATGAGTCATGTCATACTCATGAGTCATGTCATACTCATGAGTCATGTCATACTCTGAGTCATGTCATACTCATGAGTCATGTCATACTCAGAGTCATGTCATACTCATGAGTCATTCTCATCAGTATGCACGCACTGGTTAATATGAAACTATCCTTGCTTTCGATCTCTAGTCTCTATTCATATTTAGTCCTTTTTTACCTTTTAACGAAATCGATTTGGATCTTTCGTTGCAAACACATATCATAAGCAGGAATGCACTGTCACACACCACTGTAACCCCTACAATTTTGTTTCAAGTTTGATATCTGAATGGCCAGGGCGGATCCAGGATTTTCGTTTTCAGGGGGGGGGGGGGGGGGGTGGGGGGCGGCATGGGGTATAGGGGCGCATTTTTCCACAGGGAACAGGGGCGCATTTTTCCGGGAATTGGGCGCCATTTCTTCAAACATGCACCCTATGTATAACCATTTTTTCTCTTCTCTCTCTCTCTCTCTCTCTCTCTCTCTCTCTCTCTCTCCTCTCTTTCTCTCTCTCTTCTCTCTACTCTCTCCTCTTCTCTCTCTCTCTCGCATCTCTCTCTCAATCCTCTCTCTCCTCTCTCTCAATCTTCTTCTCTCTCTCTCTCTCCTCTCTCTCATCTCTCTCTTCTCTCTCTTCTCTCTCTCTCTCTGTCTCTGTCTCTTGTATCTGTCCTCTGTCTCGTCTCTGTCTCTGTCTCTGTCTCTGTCCTCTGTCTCTTGTCCTCTGGCTCTGTCTCTGTCTCTGTCTCTGTCTCTCTGTCTCTTGTCTCTGTCTCTGGTCTCTCTCTCTCTCTCTCTCTCTCTCTCTCTCTCTGCTCTCTCTCCTCTCTCTCGTCTCTCTCTCTCTATCTCTATGAAGATTAACGTTCATGTTTATTACTCTGTTTGCACATCTAGTGCGATTAACAACACACGAGCGTTGACCACGAGGCAAATCGCCGATGTCGCGTCAAATCGCCGGATGACTCCTACCCTACAGGACTTCAGCATACATTGCAGCAAACATTGGAAGGTGCGGCGCCGCGCTTCGGCGGGTATTCTCGCCGCTAGAAAAGACTGAACTGCGCCATATTTGCAATTCTGTGAAGGCGCTAGAAGAGCGCACCATGTCCTAAAAAATAGCATAACAACATACCTAACCTAACCCGGGTGCCTGGTTGCGACTCTTTCTGGCGCCCTTTTTCCAGGACGCTGTACGACAGCGCTTCCAATTAGAGTTTTACGTCAAATCTGAGACTTTTGACGTCAGATTCTAGTGTTAATCTAGAGGGTTTTATGAAGATTTTCGGAGATAATCGAGTTTTTCAGAAAAATTAGAGGTTCTTAGAGGTTTTGGGAATGTCCATGGGTTTTTGATCATGCATCGCCCGCTTCGGCTCCGTCGGCGCTCCGCGTAGAAGGCGCCCTCGGGGGGGGGGGGGGGGGGGGGGGGCGGCCCGCCCCCCCAGTATCCGGCCTGGAATGGGCCCTAGATTACTGCCGACGAACAGTCCTATTCCACGCCGCAGTCTCCGAACAGTCTCCATAATTATATTACACCTTATGCAATATTCTCCCTTTCTCTCCAAGCACCATACTTTAGCTTGGCTTTCGCGATGCAACCAGTTAGCGTTTCCCTCCCAGTTAAACAGGTCCTGCTTTTCTGCAGAAGTTTCTACCGTCATGGGAATGAGTGCAAAAAAATCCAGATAATTTCGCCGTGGCCGTCTATGTTCCATCATGCGTCGGGCGAGAGGTCGTCATCATATTTTTTTCTTCTCAAAAGATACGCACGCCAGTAAAGGAAAAAGGAACAATACATAACCAGCATAGGAACATAACCAGAAAATGACTCTTATACTGTCTTATGCTAAACAGTAACATGCCTACTACATATCACGCATTTACATGCCGCATCATCGCCTATTTCAACTATTTGTCCACCTATTTTAATTTGCCACCAGTCACTTCTATCCTAATAAAACATACGCATATGCGCATACCCCAGCACAAATGTAAAAGCGCAAACGAATATCAGTCGAACGAACGAATGACCGATATCGGTGATAAGTAGCCGATATTCAGACTTTGAACCGTGAGTGACAAATACCATCAGCAGCTTTTACGAAGCATAAATACACCGTGGAAACATCGAGTCGATTGCTACATAACATAAAGGCCACATGATGCGTGCGAGCACAAATACAAGCTCAAACATCTCGTCTTCCAGCAGCAATGCGCTCAGTCAATCTTTTTCAGACAGCATACCTCACACTATCTGCAGCACGCAATCTATTAGTGCGCAAAGACAAACTACATGTCGCATACTACGCTTTGGAGTTTTTGGGCGCCTCAACTGCTCAGGTTATTGGCGATAGCATTGTGTGTCTTGTAGACAACACAATGCTGGTGGTGGTGCCGCCCAGGGCCCATCACCACGCTGTCCGCTCCGCATGTACTGGACAGGCCGCTGTGGCCTGATGACGGCCGGACACCGATGGCGGAACGATTCCCATAAGCACGGTACCAGCATTGGGGCCAGCTTGCGGTGGTGCTCGCTCGCGCGACTCTGGCCGCCGCACGGTGAAACCATCTGGTATTATCTTATATCTTGGCATTGAGCTTGGTGAGCTCTTGAGCAGATGGTCGGTCTCGGCATCGGGCTGCTTATTGAACACAACGGCCAGCGTCTTGGCAGCGCGCGCCGCCGTCGCAGGGTGCCGCTTCTTCAACGCCAGCTTGGCGAGCAGTCACGGTGACGATGTCTTGCAGCGCGCAGCCCCACGCTGGGCGGGCGGCGGCCAGTAGCGCCGTCAGCTGCGTGTGCTGCACGGCGCCGCCGTGGGAGAGCGGCACGCCCGTGCCACCGCTCAGCCAGCGTGCTCAGCACGTAGTCGCCGTCTCCGTTAAGGAAGAGGCCGTTCGCTCCACGATGTCAGTCACCGTGGCCAGCACGCGCTCGTGGCGGTGGCCTCCTGCGGCTGACGCGCACATGCCGCACCAGCAGCAGTGACAGGGCGGCGCGCGCCGCCTCCAGCCCGGTCACAGCCGGCCGCCACCGCCGCCAGCTGCCGCTCAGCCTGGTTCTCCCGGCGATACCGCACCTCTGTTGAGCTGGATCAGCAGCGGCTGCACCCAGAGCCGTCACCTCGGCAGTGGGGTATCGGTCGGCGGCGGCCCCGATACAGGTCAGCGCCGCCGCCCGGACCGCGGTGTCCTCCGTCGGTCCAGATACCGGCCAGGTGCACCGCCAGTGGTGCCGCCCTCGCCTCGCCCACCCGCCAGGGGCAGGAACTGAGCACAGAGAGCGCGGCCGTTTGCAGAAGAGGCGGTCTCCGCCGGCCAGCTCGGCCAGCAGCACGGCAGCCAGCCAGCCGCGGCCGCAGCGGGCTCCACAGTCGGCGACTCGTCGCGCGCCGCGTCCGCCAGCAGCCAGTCAAGCGCGCTCAGCGTCTCCAACCGCTCGGCGCCGAGTCTCCGCGTCGGCCTCAGCTGCCCAAGCAGGGCCGGCACCGCCTCACCCAGCACCGCCGCCGAGCGGTTGGAGACGCTGAGCGCGCTTGGACCGGCTGCTGGCGGACGGCGGCAGCGGACGAGTCGGTCGGCTGTGGAGCCGCTGCGGCCGCGGCTGGCTGGCTGCCCGTGCTGGCCGGCGGAGACCGGCCTCTGCAAACGGCCGCGCTCTCGTGCTCAGTTCCTGCCCTGGCTGGTTGGGCGGAGCGGAGGCGGCACCACTGGCGGAGCACCTGGCCGGTCTGGACACGACGGAGGACGCCGCGGTCCGGGCGGCGGCGCTGATCTGTATCGGGGCCGCCGCCGACCGGTACCCCCACCGCCGTGGTGACGGCTCTGGTGCAGCGCTGCTGACCCAGCTCAACAGAGGTGCGGTATCGCTCTTGACCCAGAGCTCCCGGCCGCCACCCAGAGCTCTTGGACTAGCTTGGCCGGAAGCACACTGGCCGGACACAGTGCCGAGGCTGCTGTCCACGGAGCGGCACTTGTTCGCCAGGAAGCCAGCGGCGTACGCCAGAGCTTCCCGGCCGAACTCCAGACTGGGCCGCCACGGGGTGACCAGATGGCGGTCCTTGGTGGGTCTGCGCATCTTGCAGGAGCTGGCTGGACTGCAAGTCGTCGTCCGGGATCATCCATAAACCGCCCCCTCGTCCCTGAGGTCCTTCAGGACGCTGTGTCGCT
>JAXIVJ010011755.1:22500-42537 GCA_036785665.1 Chirona hameri | reverse complement strand
GTGTGGTCCGTGGCTGAGTCCGTGTCATCACCGTGTGGTCTGTGGCTGAGTCCGTGTCATCACCGTGTGGTCCGTGGCTGAGTCCGTGTCATCACCGTGTGGTCCGTGGCTGAGTCTGTGTCATCACCGTGTGGTCCGTGGCTGAGTCCGTGTCATCACCGTGTGGTCCGTGGACTGAGTCTGTGTCATCACCGTGTGGTCCGTGGGCTGAGTCCGTGTCATCACCGTGTGGTCCGTGGCTGAGTCCGTGTCATCACCGTGTGGTCCGTGGGCTGAGTCCGTGTCATCACCGTGTGGTCCGTGACTGAGTCCGTGTCATGACCGTGTGGTCCGTGGGCTGAGTCCGTGTCATCACCGTGTGGTCCGTGGCTGAGTCCGTGTCATCACCGTGTGGTCCGTGGCTGAGTCCGTGTCATCACCGTGTGGTTCGTGGGCTGAGTCCGTGTCATCACCGTGTGGTCCGTGGGCTGAGTCCGTGCCATCACCGTGTGGTCCGTGGGCTGAATCCGTGTCATCACCGTGTGGTACGTGGGCTGAGTCCGTGTCATCACAGTGTGGTCCGTGGGCTGAGTCCGTGTCATCACCGTGTGGTCCGTGGCTGAGTCCGTGTCATCACCGTGTGGTCCGTGGCTGAGTCCGTGTCATCACCGTGTGGTCCGTGGCTGAGTCCGTGTCATCACCGTGTGGTCCGTGGCTGAGTCCGTACCATCACCGTGTGGTCCGTGGCTGAGTCCGTACCATCACCGTGTGGTCCGTGGCTGAGTCCGTGTCATCACCGTGTGGTCCGTGGCTGAGTCCGTACCATCACCGTGTGGTCCGTGGCTGAGTCCGTGTCATCACCGTGTGGTCCGTGGCTGAGTCCGTGTCATCACCGTGTGGTCCGTGGCTGAGTCCGTGTCATCACCGTGTGGTCCGTGGCTGAGTCCGTGTCATCACCGTGTGGTCCGTGGCTGAGTCCGTGTCATCACCGTGTGGTCCGTGGCTGAGTCCGTGCCATCACCGTGTGGTCCGTGGCTGAGTCCGTGTCATCACCGTGTGGTCCGTGGCTGAGTCTGTGTCATCACCGTGTGGTCCGTGGCTGAGTCCGTGTCATCACCGTGTGGTCCGTGGCTGAGTCCGTGTCATCACCGTGTGGTCCGTGGCTGCCGTGGCTGAGTCCGTGTCATCACCGTGTGGTCCGTGGCTGAGTCCGTGTCAGCACCGTGTGGTCCGTGGCTGAGTCCGTGCCATCAATGACGGCACACACCGGCCCGGAGATATCGCGCCATTAGCCTTGCATAAACGCGGCTGCACACTAGGCCATTCGGCGCGCGAAGGTCGCGATATTGCTGCGACTTTCCGCGTATCTTTAGCGACTTTCCGCCCTCGCGTCAGCCGAAACGTCAAAAATCGAGGACGAATGTCGTCGGCCGACCATCTGCGGACCGGCGGAAAAAAGCTGATTCGAACTAGCTTTTTTCCGCGACTGAACGCCGCGGAGCCGCGGAAAACAAAATTGATCAGGCTAGCAGTGGCGAATCTATGCAAGACAGAGGTACACATTTTGCACTCTTGCCGCTGTGAAATTTGTTTGTAGAAGTTTCGTGGTTTTAAACTTACATCTTCGTCGAAAAATGGCCATCATTCATTTACCTTGGGACAGGCTGTAGGCACAGGTTGCGACATGCTGTAGGTCGGCGAGGCGGAATCTCGCGAGCAGACAGCGCCGAATCCGCCGGAACAAGGACAATATTCAGCGGTATTGCCGCGATTTTCCGAGGCGGCATTTCGCAGTGATATCGGGCGCTGAATGCGCAGTGTGTGGCCGCCTTAAGGCATGCTGTCCGGGTCCGGACTGGACCGGGCCGGGCCGGGACGGGACGGGACGGGACGGGACGGGACGGACGGGACGGGACGGGACGGGACGGGACGGGACGGGACGGACGGGACGGGACGGGACGGGACGGGACGGGACGGGACGGACGAGACGAGGACGGGACGGGACGGGACGGGACGGGACGGGACGGGACGGGACGGGAGATGGGACGGGAGACGGGACGGGAGACGGGACGGACGGGGACGGGACGGGACGGGACGGGACGGGACGGGACGGGACGGGACGGGACGGGACGGACGGGACGGGACGGGACGGAACGGAACGGAACGGAACGGAACGGAACGGAACGGGGCGGAGGCAGAGGCGGAGGCGGAGGCGGAGGAGCCGGGCCCGGGACCGGGACCGGGACGTGACGGGGCGGGACCGGGACGGGACGGGGGCGGAAGGAGCGCCGTGTGGGAGTGTATCGACAGGACACGGTCCGCCCTGTCATTTGTCTCCCAGCTGAGACCGCCGCCCGGGCCGCCGAGGTCGCTCTCAGTCCCGTCCCTGCACCTGGACAGACCGTCCTGCTCCGGTCTGTTCCAACACAGGGGGTACGCCCCTCTGCCTGTCTTCTTAGCACCTGGACACGTGCCGCTCTCAGGTCCGGCTCGAGCCTCCCCGCCCATTTGGTCGATTGCTCACTGCTCTTGTTGCTCAACTCTCGGTCTTCGGCCGGACACTCCTCTGCCCTGCTCTGCCCTGTGAGGGTGCTAACGCTGTCTCCATTCATCCAGGTGTGCTGGCCTCTGCCGCCGCAGTACCACCGGGTCTGACGGCTGCCTGCTGTGGAGCCGCCGCCCCTGCAGCCTATCATGTGGCACTGACGGCGGCGGCTCAATGTCCTTCTGAACCTCCGCTCTGTCTGACTGCCGGGTCTGACGGCTGCCCGCTGTGGAGCCGCCGCCCCTGCAGCCTATCATGTGGGACTGATGGCGGCGGCTCAGTATCCTCCTGAATCTCCGCTCTGTCTGACTGCCGGGTCTGACGGCTGCCCGCTGTGGAGCCGCCGCCCCTGCAGCCTATCATGTGGGACTGACGGCGGCGGCTCAGTGTCCTTCTGAACCTCCACCCTTTCTGACTGAACTGTCGAGCGTCCGAGTGAACTGAAAAGTGCTAGCGAAGGTGAAAAAATGACGCTCGATTAGGAAAGCGAGGGGAATATGAAGTACGAAAGGAAGACGTGTAACATTTGTATCCAAAGCCTCGGAACTACGTTGTCATTATCAGTTATCATACTATCGTCAGGAAGCTGTTAATAAGTAAATACCTTCTGTGGACTGTTTTCGCCGAATTTGGCTGCTCTTTTGTTAAGAGGTAGCCGGTTTGATTCAGTTGCTTTCCTAGTGAGTGCCAGCTGCCGTGCTTGGCTGCGGACACTACCACCCGGCTCGGTTCGTCACAGCTCTCTGTTTTACCCTCCGCGAGGCGCTGCGGCCAGCCCGAATGCGGGGTCACGTCCGACGATGGGGGGGGGGGGGGGCGGGGGTGTACGAGGTGCACCGAAATGTCAGCTGCACGGGCGAACGATCACCGTCCTGACCTCAGACGATTGTAACGACGCTTTATGGCATCGGCAATCAGTACGCCCGTAAACCCAAATAGTGATCATCACCGAGATTGTGATGCTATGCGCCGTACGTGACGTGGAAAGCGTGCTGTGATCGACAGCGTCGACCGACTGTGGTGAGGCCTCGAACAGCGACACGGGATGGTGCTTTATCGACTGGCGGGTGTGTGGTGCCATTTATGACTGGGGCCGCGTTCTCGACGGCACATGCCCGCTGTCACGCAGTCGTAAAGCATCCATAACAACAGACGTCAACAGGACGACGGGCAGATCTGTCCAGGTTCGGCCTCAATAGCGCACCAAGTACGTATGTGTGCCCAGCGGCGCTGTGTAGTTTTTCCGGTCACTCCACTTCACTTGACTGCGGCGTTTGCTGGCTGGCCTGCAATGGAGGAATATCAGCCTCGTGGCGTGAGGGCCGGGTGGTGTGCGTCAGTGGCGGGAGGGGGGGGGGGGGGCCTGCCAGTGCGCGCGATAACGCTATTGGGACGACAGATCTGCGCTCGTGCCATAGAGCCGTGTATTATGTGGCCTCTGCGGGCGGCGGCGGTGATGCTGCGATATCCCCGGGCGCTGACTGCTGCCGCCCCCGCCCCCGCCTCCGCCCAGTGAGTCCAAGGGGCGCTGACCCGCGCCCGCCAGCTCCTGTCCTAGCCAGGACGAACGGAGCGGGGCAGTTCTGGTCAGTGTTATGTCGGGTACCGTCAATGTTGCCTTGCCGCTCTTGTGCTGGACGTTGTTTTCACGGGTCAGGCAAATTTGCTATTAAAGAGCTATAATTGATAGGAAAGAATATGATAACAACTAACATATATCTATCCTAGTAAGCCCCCTAAGTGCTAAGGCTTCATATACTTCCTTATAGCCCCCTTTTTGAAGGTACTTATTCAGTTGACAGTTTGATCTTCAAAGGTTGTCCTCGGACTGTCAGCTTCAGCAGTCTCTTTAATGACCTCCACCTGAATGTGGCACGAACAGAACGCCAAGGTCTGGCAGTGGCCACGCATATTATATGACCTACAAACGCCTGGATAGCATTCTCCACACCCCGATACAATGCCATGGATTCCGACAGCTGTGGGACCTCAGCTCCACCTGGGGCTTCCGGCGTCTGTCGGCAGCTGTCGGCAGCTGCTTCTCCTGCCCGTGTGGTCCGTCGGCAGCTGTCGGCAGCTGTCTGCGGATGCCTCTCCTGCCCGTGTGGTCCGCCGGCAGCTGTCGGCAGCTGTCTGCGGATGCCTCTCCTGCCCGTGTGGTCCGCCGGCAGATGTCGGCAGCTGTCTGCGGATGCCTCTCCTGCCCGTGTGGTCCGCCGGCAGCTGTCGGCAGCTGTCTGCGGATGCCTCTCCTGCCCGTGTGGTCCGCCGGCAGCTGTCGGCAGCTGTCTGCGGATGCCTCTCCTGCCCGTGTGGTCCGCCGGCAGCTGTCGGCAGCTGTCTGCGGATGCCTCTCCTGCCCGTGTGGTCCGCCGGCAGCTGTCGGCAGCTGTCTGCGGATGCCTCTCCTGCCCGTGTGGTCCGTCTGAAATGATTGGCCTCTGAGGAGGCTGCCAATACCTCGGCCGCTCCACGTCCGTCACTGTGACGAACGCCGGCTGGCAGGGCCGTCCACCAGCAGCCGGTTGCGTCATGTGTGGCAGCGTGTGTCAGTGTGTCTTAGCGTGTGTCAGTGTGTCTCAGTGTGTCTCAGTGTGGGGCGTATGTGAGAGGTGTGCGCAGAAATCAGTATATGTCGGGGCCGCGCGGCCTGCCGGCGGTGGTCAACATGAGCCGCCAGGAAGGAAGCGGGCGCGCGATGCTCCATACGCGGCGCGGCGGGGTCATATCTGGCGCGCCGCGTCGGTATCTCGTGCCCAGATCGGCCCGCGGCCCATAGTCGGCGTGTCGGTCGGCCGCTGGTGACCTCTACCCAGGTGGAGCGGCGCCATCCGGGGTGAGGAAGGCTGCCTAGCGTGCCGACCGACTGCAGGACCTGAGACCTGGAGCGGCGCCATCCGGGTTGAGGAAGGCAGTCTAGCGTGCCGGCGGACTGCAGGACCTGAGACCTCTGGAGCGGCGCCATCCGGGGTGAGGAAGGCTGCCTAGCGTGCCGGCGGACTGCAGGACCTGAGACCTCTGGAGCGGCGCCATCCGGGGTCAGGAAGGCAGTCTAGCGTGCCGGCGGACTGCAGGACCTGAGACCTCTGGAGCGGCGCCATCCGGGGTCAGGAAGGCAGTCTAGCGTGCCGGCGGACTGCAGGACCTGAGACCTCTGGAGCGGCGCCATCCGGGGTCAGGAAGGCAGTCTAGCGTGCCGGCGGACTGCAGGACATGAGACCTCTGACTGGTATTGCGGCTATCATACTCCCGGTCTTTGGTCTCCGGTCTCTGGTGTCCCGTGTGAAATCCCGGTCTCTGGTGTCGGTCCCTTGATCCTTTGGTGTGGACTCTTGCTGTCTGGTCTCCGATCTCGTAGGACTCCTGTACTCTGGTCTCAGCCCTCTGGTCCTCTAGTGTGGACTTCTGCTCTCTAATCTCTGTTTCTTCTTCTCTTCTCCAATACCTGGTATTTTATTTCTGACTTAGTCCAACCACTGGTTTCTAGCCACACTGGAGCTCTTTATCCGTATAGTGATACGGCCAAGCTTCAGTGCAGACATAGTGCTCCGATAGTTGTCCTGCATTACCTACAGACGGTTCCGATATTTATGTCACTGGGCACTGCATAACGGAAGGGGTCGAAGCGCCCCAGGGCCAAAGCATCACTGTCAACGATAGTGGTGCCACACACATCACACATCTCGGCGTGCGTCTCGTCACATCACACATCTCGGCGTGCGTCTCGTGTCACAGAACACATCTCGGCGTGCGTCTCGTCACAGAACACATCTCGGCGTGCGTCTCGTGTCACAGAACACATCTCGGCGTGCGTCTCGTCACATCACACATCTCGGCGTGCGTCTCGTGTCACAGAACACATCTCGGCGTGCGTCTCGTGTCACAGAACACATCTCGGCGTGCGTCTCGTGTCACATCACACATCTCGGCGTGCGTCTCGTCACATCACACATCTCGGCGTGCGTCTCGTGTCACAGAACACATCTCGGCGTGCGTCTCGTGTCACATCACACATCTCGGCGTGCGTCTCGTCACAGAACACACCTCGGCGTGCGTCTCGTGTCACAGAACACACTTGGCCAGCAGCCAGCTGATAGCTCTCTGTCATTAGACGGCAACAATGTATATTCGCCTCAATTAATCAGGCTGACAGACGATTAACACTCGTCTCACAATGAATACAATCTCTACTCATTAGACCAGTGATACTCTGTCGGTTTCTCATAATTACCTTTTTATGAAATATCGTACTTTTAAGCTTGACAAGAGCTCACTGACATGCACCACGTTTTACTGAACATGTTAATTGATCCAGCTTGCTCTCTAGCGCCCTGGATGTTTTTCAGGTAAGTGGGTACACCTAATCGCGTATCACAAATGGGGACTGGTTAGCAGCAGGCCTATCTACCCGTGTTATGTGAACGGTGACCCTGTTAGCCGTACGTATGTCTGGGTGGCACTAACCGCACCGGCTGCTGTTCCCTGCTGCTGCTGCTGCTGCTGCTGCTGCCGGCTGGGAGCAGTGTGTGGGCCTGCTGATGTGCTGGGCCGGCCGGCTGACCCAGCAGCAGCAGCAGCAGCAGCAGCAGCAGCAGCAGCAGCAGCAGCAGTCTGTCCCGGCAGCAGGTCCAGTCGTCTGCACCCTCCCCGGCCTGCCCGTCTTTCCCGCCCTGCCGGGCCTGCGCGCCCTGCCGCCGGCGGCCCCGGTGAGACAGCTGGAATGTACCAGGCACTCTGGGTTCGCCTCTTTTTGTAGTGCTGACTGGTGTTTGCTGAATTCCCGGGTACCTGCTGAACCCCTGGGTACCTGCTGGGTGCCTACTGAGCGCATGCTGCCCTTTGGCGCCTGCCTGCCTGTATGCTATGGTGTGTGAAACTGCTTGGGCAAAATAACAGGCTGCCCTACCCTACCCTGGCCTGAGCCGGAGTGGCTTATTCAAGGTCAGCCGAGTGGCCGACGGTGGTTTTAGATGAGTTTCTGGTGTTTATCGGCTGTTCTTTTGTAGAGTTGGTGCGGCTGCGGTCCATGTTGTAGCTGCTATGTCGTGGAGTGGAGTTTAGATGAGTTTCTGGTGTTTATCGGCTGTTCTTTTGTAGAGTTGGTGCGGCTGCGGTCCATGCTGTAGCTGCTATGTCGGCCACTGGCATGTCTGCGTTTGAGATGCTACGCTGTCTGTGGTTGGCATCTGAGGCTCGATGGCTGCTGAGCGCTGTCGCTGAGGTATCGTAGTGAGGGCGTGCCGGCAGCCGACGGGCCGACCTGCCCTGTCAGGCCGTGTCATAAACCTACATTGACGCTTTAAGTGCGACGCTTTAAGTGCATGCTGTGTGTGGGCAACACTCGATTTTGCTTATCAACGTGTTCTCAAGGGCCATAGGTCCGAGGTTACTTATTTGCAAATAATGTTTTTGATTGCCACTTTCTGTTGAATGCAAGATGGTGAATCTGTCTGAAGTATTTTTTTATTTCGTTGCATGACACTGGCACATGGTCTCTGGCTAGCTGAATGGCTAATCGGGACTAGTTTCATGACACTGGCACATGGTCTCTGGCTAGCTGAATGGCTAATCGGGACTAGTTGCATGACACTGGCACATGGTCTCTGGCTAGCTGAATGGCTAATCGGGACTAGTTGCATGACACTGGCACATGGTCTCTGGCTAGCTGAATGGCTAATCGGGACTAGTTTGATGACACTGGTAGCTGGTTTCTGTTTAGCTGAATGGCCACTGGGAGGAGCTGGGATGCTGGGGAGAGCGTTCTGAACTGACTGCAGGGCGGTGCTGGCCTGCTGCTGGACCGGCTGCGAGCCAAGCGAGGCTGGCTACTGGGTTGGCTGCTGGGTTGGCTGCTGGGTTGGCTGCTGGACTGGCTCCTGGACTGGTTGGCGGTTGCTGGACTGGTTGCTGGGTCGGCTGAGAGGGGCCGCGCCGGGTCGGCTCCGCCCACGGACCGTCTTTCTTCTGGGCTACCTCACCTCACCTTGCATGCAGCCGCCGCCGCCGCCGCTCTCCATTCTGCCAGATCGGAATCTGCCCGTTTGATTTGTCTGTTTTGTATTTGCATGCGGGCGTCTAATTGATGCCGAGGGCCGGGCCGGGCCGGCCTGGGCTGGGCGCGCGTGGGCCGCCGCACCATTCACCTGTCGGACCTCGCCGCCCGCCGTCGCCAGCCGCCGGGCTGCGCGCGGATCCGGTATTAATTATGCAGCAAAAGGCGGGGCTCCTTTGAGTTAGAACGGGCGTGGGGGTGTCATGATAATGGGTCCCGTCTCATGGGGTGAGACGGCTGCGGGCTGCGCTGCTCCTAGCGAGTGGTAAAGTCCCTGATCAGACTGGTCAGTGCCGGAGCCCGTGGCGTGTGCTGGCGAGACTCTGGACGGGTAGCTGTCCGTTGCACACTGATCAGACTGGTCAGTGCCGGAGCCCG
Source organism: Chirona hameri (assembly GCA_036785665.1). NCBI lineage: Eukaryota > Metazoa > Arthropoda > Thecostraca > Balanomorpha > Balanidae > Chirona > Chirona hameri. The sequence goes on along the minus strand of JAXIVJ010011755.1, from coordinate 33,583 downwards.
TGGCGTGTGCTGGCGAGACTCGGGACGGGTAGCTGTCCGTTGCACACTGATCAGACTGGTCAGTGCCGGAGCGTGGCGTGTGCTGGCGAGACTCGGGACGGGTAGGTAGTGTCCGTTGCACACTGATCAGACTGGTCAGTGCCGGAGCGTGGCGTGTGCTGGCGAGACTCGGGACGGGTAGGTAGCTGTCCGTTGCACACTGATCAGACTGGTCAGTGCCGGAGCGTGGCGTGTGCTGGCGAGACTCGGGACGGGTAGGTAGCTGTCCGTTGCACACTGATCAGACTGGTCAGTGCCGGAGCGTGGCGTGTGCTGGCGAGACTCGGGACGGGTAGGTAGTGTCCGTTGCACACTGATCAGACTGGTCAGTGCCGGAGCGTGGCGTGTGCTGGCGAGACTCGGGACGGGTAGGTAGTGTCCGTTGCACACTGATCAGACTGGTCAGTGCCGGAGCGTGGCGTGTGCTGGCGAGACTCGGGACGGGTAGGTAGCTGTCCGTTGCACACTGATCAGACTGGTCAGTGCCGGAGCGTGGCGTGTGCTGGCGAGACTCGGGACGGGTAGGTAGTGTCCGTTGCACACTGATCAGACTGGTCAGTGCCGGAGCGTGGCGTGTGCTGGCGAGACTCGGGACGGGTAGGTAGCTGTCCGTTGCACACTGATCAGACTGGTCAGTGCCGGAGCGTGGCGTGTGCTGGCGAGACTCGGGACGGGTAGGTAGTGTCCGTTGCACACTGATCAGACTGGTCAGTGCCGGAGCCCGTGGCGTGTGCTGGCGAGACTCGGGACGGGTAGCTGTCCGTTGCACACTGATCAGACTGGTCAGTGCCGGAGCGTGGCGTGTGCTGGCGAGACTCGGGACGGGTAGGTAGTGTCCGTTGCACACTGATCAGACTGGTCAGTGCCGGAGCGTGGCGTGTGCTGGCGAGACTCGGGACGGGTAGGTAGCTGTCCGTTGCACACTGATCAGACTGGTCAGTGCCGGAGCGTGGCGTGTGCTGGCGAGACTCGGGACGGGTAGGTAGCTGTCCGTTGCACACTGATCAGACTGGTCAGTGCCGGAGCGTGGCGTGTGCTGGCGAGACTCGGGACGGGTAGGTAGTGTCCGTTGCACACTGATCAGACTGGTCAGTGCCGGAGCGTGGCGTGTGCTGGCGAGACTCGGGACGGGTAGGTAGTGTCCGTTGCACACTGATCAGACTGGTCAGTGCCGGAGCGTGGCGTGTGCTGGCGAGACTCGGGACGGGTAGGTAGTGTCCGTTGCACACTGATCAGACTGGTCAGTGCCGGAGCGTGGCGTGTGCTGGCGAGACTCGGGACGGGTAGGTAGTGTCCGTTGCACACTGATCAGACTGGTCAGTGCCGGAGCGTGGCGTGTGCTGGCGAGACTCGGGACGGGTAGGTAGTGTCCGTTGCACACTGATCAGACTGGTCAGTGCCGGAGCCCGTGGCGTGTGCTGGCGAGACTCGGGACGGGTAGGTAGTGTCCGTTGCACACTGATCAGACTGGTCAGTGCCGGAGCCCGTGGCGTGTGCTGGCGAGACTCGGGACGGGTAGGTAGTGTCCGTTGCACACTGATCAGACTGGTCAGTGCCGGAGCCCGTGGCGTGTGCTGGCGAGACTCGGGACGGGTAGGTAGTGTCCGTTGCACACTGATCAGACTGGTCAGTGCCGGAGCCCGTGGCGTGTGCTGGCGAGACTCGGGACGGGTAGGTAGTGTCCGTTGCACACTGATCAGACTGGTCAGTGCCGGAGCGTGGCGTGTGCTGGCGAGACTCGGGACGGGTAGGTAGTGTCCGTTGCACACTGATCAGACTGGTCAGTGCCGGAGCCCGTGGCGTGTGCTGGCGAGACTCGGGACGGGTAGGTAGTGTCCGTTGCACACTGATCAGACTGGTCAGTGCCGGAGCGTGGCGTGTGCTGGCGAGACTCGGGACGGGTAGGTAGTGTCCGTTGCACACTGATCAGACTGGTCAGTGCCGGAGCCCGTGGCGTGTGCTGGCGAGACTCGGGACGGGTAGGTAGTGTCCGTTGCACACTGATCAGACTGGTCAGTGCCGGAGCGTGGCGTGTGCTGGCGAGACTCGGGACGGGTAGGTAGTGTCCGTTGCACACTGATCAGACTGGTCAGTGCCGGAGCGTGGCGTGTGCTGGCGAGACTCGGGACGGGTAGGTAGTGTCCGTTGCACACTGATCAGACTGGTCAGTGCCGGAGCGTGGCGTGTGCTGGCGAGACTCGGGACGGGTAGGTAGTGTCCGTTGCACACTGATCAGACTGGTCAGTGCCGGAGCGTGGCGTGTGCTGGCGAGACTCGGGACGGGTAGGTAGTGTCCGTTGCACACTGATCAGACTGGTCAGTGCCGGAGCGTGGCGTGTGCTGGCGAGACTCGGGACGGGTAGGTAGTGTCCGTTGCACACTGATCAGACTGGTCAGTGCCGGAGCGTGGCGTGTGCTGGCGAGACTCGGGACGGGTAGGTAGTGTCCGTTGCAGGTGTTGGCTTTGATTGATTATGTTCCGGCCAGATGTCGGCGGCGAGTTAAGTGCCCTCTAAAATCGGCTACCATCTGTTATCGCCTCATATATGGCAAGGGATGACTCGCGGTTGCGATACAATGTGGCTGCTGATTACTTCCCTGATGGTGTTCAGCCGTCAGCTTTCTCATGATTAAATCAAACTCAAGTAGGTACTCAAGCTCTGCTGTGCATAGTATAAACTTGCCGTAGCTGTCAAAACGCCGTGTTTATTTATTATAATCAGCACTTCTTGGTCGCATTTGAGTGGCGATCACTGCCCACAGTCGGCGCTGACTGTATAGTCCGACGGCGCTGACTGTATAGTCCGTCGGCGCTGACTGTATAGTCCGGCGGCGCCGACTGTATAGTCCGGCGGCGCTGACTGTATAGTCCGGCGGCGCCGACTGTATAGTCCGGCGGCGCTGACTGTATAGTCCGTCGGCGCCGACTGTATAGTCCGGCGGCGCCGACTGTATAGTCCGGCGGCGCCGACTGTATAGTCCGGCGGCGCCGACTGTATAGTCCGGCGGCGCCGACTGTATAGTCCGGCAGCGCTGACTGTATAGTCCGGCGGCGCCGACTGTATAGTCCGGCGGCGCCGACTGTATAGTCCGGCGGCGCCGACTGTATAGTCTCCCATCAGCGGTTGTTGCACCAACTGCTGCCTGCTGTCTGCGGCACCGACTGTATAGTCCGGCGGCGCCGACTGTATAGTCCGGCGGCTCCGACTGTATAGTCCGGCGGCGCTGACTGTATAGTCGCCCATCAGCGGTTGTTGCACCAACTGCTGCCTGCTGTCTGCGGCGCCGACTGTATAGTCCGGCGGCGCTGACTGTACAGTCGCCCATCAGCGGTTGTTGCACCAACTGCTGCCTGCCGTCTGCGGCGCCGACTGTATGATTGTTTGTATTGCCTGTTGCGTTGGCTGTGTGGCTGGTACTGTGTGACGCTGTGTGTGACTGTGCGCTGACGGCGGCCGTGTGTCTGTCCCCAGGCCAAGACGGAGGACCAGCTGGCGTCGGAGAAGGCCTGGCTGGATGCAGAGCAGGTGTGGCTGGTGCACAAGAATGGCTTCTCAGCCGCCCGCCTGCTGCGGGCCCCGTCCAGCTCCGGGCCCGACGCCGGCTCCGGCTCCGGGCCCGACCTCGGCTCCTGCTCCGGCTCTGGCTCCGGCTCCGGCTCCGGCTCCGGCTCCGGCTCCGGCTTCGGCTCCGGGGCAGAGACGGAGCCGCCAGCCACCGGCCGGGTCCGCATTCGGCTGCAGGACACCGGGGAGATCATCGAAGTCGATGAAGATGATATTGAAAAGGTACGTGGCGACGGCGACTGGAAACAGAGCAAAGGAATGGAAATGTAGGTTAGGCGTAAGAAGGTGCTGCCGCTCGGTGTGTTTGTATGGGAGTGGGCTGTGGGAGGGGGGGGGGGGGGAGGGGAGCATTGACACGAGGTGAAGGTGCTGCCGCTCGGTGTGTTTGTATGGGAGTGGGCTGTGGGAGGGGGGGGGGGGGAGCATTGACACGAGGTGAAGGTACTGCCGCTCGGTGTGTTTGTATGGGAGTGGGCTGTGGGAGGGGGGGGGGGAGCATTGACACGAGGTGAAGGTGCTGCCGCTCGGTGTGTTTGTATGGGAGTGGGCTGTGGGAGGGGGGGGGGGAGCATTGACACGAGGTGAAGGTGCTGCCGCTCGGTGTGTTTGTATGGGAGTGGGCTGTGGGAGGGGGGGGGGAGCATTGACACGAGGTGAAGGTGCTGCCGCTCGGTGTGTTTGTATGGGAGTGGGCTGTGGGAGGGGGGGGGGGGAGCATTGACACGAGGTGAAGGTGCTGCCGCTCGGTGTGTTTGTATGGGAGTGGGCTGTGGGGGGGAGCATTGACACGAGGTGAAGGTGCTGCCGCTCGGTGTGTTTGTATGGGAGTGGGCTGTGGGAGGGGGGAGGGGAGCATTGACACGAGGTGAAGGTGCTGCCGCTCGGTGTATTTGTATGGGAGTGGGCTGTGGGAGGGGGGGGGGAGGGGGAGGGGAGCATTGACACGAGGTGAAGGTGGACGCGAAGTTAGAGTGGGTCTGAATGCGAAGTTTGAGTGGGTCTGAATGCGAAGTTTGAGTGGGTCCGAATGCGAAGTTTGAGTGGGTCTGAATGCGAAGTTTGAGTGGGTCTGAATGCGAAGTTTGAGTGGGTCTGAATGCGAAGTTTGAGTGGGTCTGAATGCGAAGTTTGGGTGGGTCTGAATGCGAAGTTTGAGTGGGTCTGAATGCGAAGTTTGGGTGGGTCTGAATGCGAAGTTTGAGTGGGTCTGAATGCGAAGTTTGAGTGGGTCTGAATGCTTGGTTGGTTAGTGAGACGCCATTTAACGTCCTTTCGTGAGCACATCGTTTAGTGTCGAGTCTTTGGTTCCATGGGAAATGGGTTAGGCCAATAATAGTGTTGCGAGGGACACATACGACGGAGGTACACAAAGACATTTGTTTGACTTGCATCTTATTCACGTTTTACAACTCTTCTGTTTCCTTTGTACCAGAGTGACAAATATTGACCTATTGAAGAGTGCATCATGATGGCAACAATTTCCATCTTATCCACGTTGTACAGCTCTTCTGTTTGTTTTGTGCTTTCTTTGTGCTGGTGCGACAAGGATTGTCGCGGCATTATTATGATGAGAACAGTAAACATGGCCAACCTAACCTGCCCGCACGCGGCGACAACCGCCCCGCCATGCGACCAAGGGGCTACTGTGGTGGTGTTACTACCGTGTGCTGAATTGTGACTACCTAGTACCTCTAGTTGATTTACTGTGTTGATTAGTGATCACGGTGGCTATGTTTGGCTGTATATGTTTGTAGCAAACAAGTAAAATGACGCTATCGGCTAATGTAATCAGGAAGCGCGAACAATGACACCTAGTTGTTGATTTCTTTGGTTCCTGGGGTTTTGTGAATCGAGCATGAGAGATATACTCGTATGTCGTCTTGTATGTCGTCTTGTATTTTTGGAGTCAGACTTAACTTCATGCGTTCGCTTATCGATGTTCCCACGAGAACTGTCTTCAGACATATTTCTTACAGTCATTGCTGTTTGCAGGTATTTTTTTACAGTTTTATTTCCATGGATTTTCACATCCGTGTTTGTCCCCAATAGAGATGTAGCTTTAAAGGGAGTATATAAGGCGTCAGTATAGACCATTTTTAAAGGGAGTATGTCTATTGTTTTGGAATGTCAAAAATATTTTGCATACGGTAAGTAGCTATTGGTTTGATTGTTGTATATGATGAAATTCACATCTGAAGCCCCTTTAGTTGAATTTTCACTTATATTGTTTTTTTGCTTATGTTTTGTTTCGATATCTATAAAACGATCGCCACTATGGTGATGTTATGTAAAACGGCGCACATAAGACAATACAATTACGGTCACATCATGCAAGATAGAAAGACAAGTTTTGCACAGCACGTTCTTGCCACTGCGAACTTTATTATGTGCAAGTTTCGTAGTTCTAAATTGATATCTTCTTCAAAAAATGGTCATCGGCCATCATCGAAACGGCCATCATCGAAAAACATGATGGCCGTCCAGTTTCTGTTCGGCTGCTGCTATCAGCGTGCACGATCTGTTTTGTTGAATTGCTATTGGCCGGCGCTAACAATATGCTAGCAGTTGAATCGATAGTTGCAGTGCTTCTAGTAGCGGAAGCCCTCTGGAGTCTACCCGATAACTGTTTGCTCCCAGCAAGTTCCTGGAGTCTTTGGAATATCTCAGCAACTAGGGCGAATCCGGAGAAACGAAGGCATGGGTCAATTCAGAAAATTATGTTCTATAGACCAGTGTCAATAACCCCAAATAAGCGATGTGAGTAGGCCCGCGCTGCCCGCCTTTAGGCGCCTTTTTAGGCGCCTTTAACCCGCGCCCCGCTGGGGTCTCCAGCCGAACGCGCCCCGCCGGGGGGGGGGGGGGATTCTGACCCCTCGTTATCTTCCGAACCAATAACCGCAGCGAGACGCGCAAGGCGGCAATCGAAAGCTCTCAATGAGACGCATCTAAAGCGTACGCGAAAGTTTCAAAATAAGGGCACATGTCAGGTCTCGGTCAGGTCAAATGTCAAAATTGAGGTATTTGGGTTTTTGGGCCATACTTTCCATCCGTAGCCTTAGATTGCGACGATTATCGCACAAAGTGCTCTCAAAGGTATAACGAATCTCCTGCATAAACAAAAGTGAAATTGTAAGCAAAAGTCAAGGTCAAGGTCAGGTGGCAAAAGGTCACAGGTCTACGAAAGCCATGCGACATATGTTGTATGGGTTATTTTACACGTATAATTCGATAGTAGCAGACATTGTAACAACCTGACCCCATATAATGGCCCTCAGGTCAAGGTCAGGTCACAATAAGTACAAAATTTGAAATTGATTAATATAAATAAAAAAGCATGTTTCTAGACCAGATTTTTGGGTGTCAAAAACCCCAAATCCCCATCCGGAAAGGGGATTTTGCCCCCCCCCCCCAGCGGGGCGCGGGTTAAGACCAAAACGAGCCAGCACTTGACGATTTCCTAGGAAATCCAACAGATTTATAACTTTTCGGTGAGGACTCGCCTGTAGAAACATTTCTGATCCGGTGTGCACTCCTTCTTATGCAGGAACTGTCTGTCCGCAATTGTCTCGAAATGCAGCGGTGGCATTTATTTGTCTGTATCTGGTCACTAAAAGCCAAAAAACGTAACTTAAAAAAGTCGTCATGAGTTACTTATACTTAGGAGCTATAAGTCAGTCAAAAATAAAGATATTGCTTTGAAATTTAATTTGGATATCGTCTATACTTAGTTCTCTAATAATTCTCCCGTTTTTGTATAAAAAAATTAAAGTGTGTGGACATTTTTCCGAGAAAACCATTTTTTTGAATTTTTGGGTGTCAAAAACCCAAAATTTCGAAAATCTGAGATAGCAATTTCGAAGAGAATGTCATTTCCTTTTTTTGACGGTTTTTTATTTGCACTTTGCATCACAACTTGATTTTCTATGATTTTTGAAACATTTATCGTTTTTCCACAAAAATGGCATGACATGACGTCATTAAAACGTCATTATCTCCTAAAGTACTGCATCAATTGCACCGCAATTTGGTGAGAAGACGTAGAATTGATGTAGCATAAGGTACTGAAAGTTTCACGTCGATATCTATCATAGTTTTCAAGTTATGCAGAACATCCGGAAAGGGGATTTTGCCCCCCCCCCCCCCAGCGGGGCGCGGGTTAAGACAAAAACGAGCCAGCACTTGACGATTTCCTAGGAAATCTAACAGATTTATAACTTTTCGGTGAGGACTCGTCTGTAGAAACATTTCTGATCCGGTGTGCACTCCTTCTTATGCAGGAACTGTCTGTCTGCATCCCCTACCTGCCATCTGCCTCGTCCTCGTACTGCTCTGTCCGTTTGCCCACTAATCTGTCTATAGGTACGAGTATGTTTGTGTTTGCTTATGTATGTACGCATGTGTGCCTGTTTGTCGGTTTCATGGCTCCCCGTGTGACGGCTGCATCCCTGTGCGACTCTTGTACCCCTATGACGGCTTCACTATCTAACGTCTGTGCCCCTGTAGCTGTCCCCTGTCTGACACCCGTACCCCGTGCCGGTTGCCGGCAGGCGAACCGGCCGGAGTTTGACCAGACGGAGGAGCTGTCTCAGCTGCGCCACCTGAACGAGTCCTCGGTGCTGCACACGCTGCGGCAGCGCTACGGCAGCAACCTGATCCACACGTCGGCCGGCGCCAGCACCGTCATCATCAACCCCATGTCCAGCCTGGCCATCTACTCCGACAAGGTCAGTCCTGCAGACAGCCAACACGCTTAAACCCTCAAATCAACAAAGCAGCAGCAGCAGCAGCAGACAGCGAGACATTGAGACAGCGGGAACGTGTTGGAAGACGTTGCAGGGCGTCATATGAAGACAGCAGTCGTGGCGCTCTTGAACCCCAACACATCATCAATGCATCATCATCATCTGAAGACGTTGCAGACACTATAAAGGATACATCGATTGATCCGCTGTTCAGCTGAATGTGGCTGTTTTAAGTACCACTACCATTGCACGGTAGTCATTGGCCACCTCGCTGTCACGACTCACACCCCAAATCATCATCATTATCATCACCGTCACGACTGATCACGTCCATTTGGGCCACATCATACCGACCCTGTCCCAGCCTGAACCTGAACGCTCAAGCCAATCGCATACGATACCGTACCGGCTTTCCTCACAATAATTGTGTCGACACGTGATATGACGCCAGCGGTAACAGCAGCGTCCGTCGCCGCCCCTCGCAGCGCCAATGGTATACGGCGCGCAGCTGTAATGCCTCCAATTAATCTGCCGATTACTGACTGGACTTTCACTGCGGCCGGACGCTGCGGAGTACGGAGCACCCAACGGTCCGGGGCTGGAGCGCCTGCTGAGCTGGAGCAGCCCGCGGCGCCGCCGCCGCCGCCGGAGGGCCTGTTTATGCGTCCGAGCTGAGGTCGGACTGGGCACCTGGGTCTGTGGAGGGGAGGTGGGGACTGGGGAGGTCGGACCGGTTGCTGGCTCTATGGAGGCCGTCAGAGAGGGGTCGGAGCCGGGGGTCGGTGGGGTGGTTGCTAGAGCTGGGAGCTGGAGCTGGGAGATGGAGCCGGGAGCTGGAGCTGTCGTCGGCCAGCTCAAATTCGACTCAGGTCCGACCCAGCATCTCTGCCATCGCTGCTGCTGCTGTTGTTGCACCCCGTGTGTGCTCTGGGCGGCAGGGGGGGGGGCATGTTGAGTTTTGGCATGGTAGCGTCACCTCCCCCTCCCCCCCCCCCCCCCCCCACCATCTCTCCGGCGGCGGTAACCACTGTGATGTCATGCGACATGGACAAATGACGGCTGTGTCTGAGCCGAGATTGGTCGGATAACATCGCTCCTTCTCCGCCGTGCCGGTGCCGTGTCGCTCGGTCCGGGGCGGCAGGTGCCGTGTCGCTGGGTCCGGGGCGGCAGGTGCCGTGTCGCTGGGTCCGGGGCGGCAGGTGCCGTGTCGCTGGGTCCGGGGCGGCAGGTGCCGTGTCGCTGGGTCCGGGGCGGCAGGTGCCGTGTCGCTGGGTCCGGGGCGGCAGGTGCCGTGTCGCTGGGTCCGGGGCGGCAGGTGCCGTGTCGCTGGGTCCGGGACGGCAGGTGTCGTGTCGCTGGGTCCGGGGCGGCAGGTGCCGTGTCGCTGGGTCCGGGGCGGCAGGTGTCGTGTCGCTAGGTCCGGGGCGGCAGGTGTCGTGTCGCTGGGTCCGGGGCGGCAGGTGCCGTGTCGCTGGGTCCGGGGCGGCAGGTGTCGTGTCGCTGGGTCCGGGGCGGCAGGTGCCGTGTCGCTGGGTCCGGGGCGGCAGGTGTCGTGTCGCTGGGTCCGGGACGGCAGGTGTCGTGTCGCTGGGTCCGGGGCGGCAGGTGCCGTGTCGCTGGGTCCGGGGCGGCAGGTGTCGTGTCGCTGGGTCCGGGGCGGCAGGTGCCGTGTCGCTGGGTCCGGGGCGGCAGGTGCACGCCTCACTGCACTACCATCCCTGTGTCGACGGACGGGCAAAACGCTCTACTGGTAGCTGTCAGACAGAGTGGCCACGACAGAGTGGCCTGTAGCGACCTGCTGCTTTGTAATGCTTCAAAGTGAACAACACAATCAGTGACAACAGTACATATCTCCTGCATCCCAGTGTCCTCTCGCCATATTTTGCCAGAGGCGGACATTTTTGCGGCGCCCGACACCCCCAATCTACCACAGTTTTCTCGCCGCCACGCGTCCCCCGTCGCTTGTCTGCGGGTACCATCACTATGTGCCCGATCCATACGCCATACGCCCCCATATCGGCCAGTGCCGTGTTGATCCATACGCCCCCATATCGGCCAGTGCCGTGTTGATCCATACGCCCCCATATCGGCCAGTGCCGTGTTGATCCATACGCCCCCATATCGGCCAGTGCCGTGTTGATCCATACGCCCCCATATCGGCCAGTGCCGTGTTGATCCATACGCCCCCATATCGGTCAGTGCCGTGTTGATCCATACGCCCCCATATCGGCCAGTGCCGTGTTGATCCATACGCCCCCATATCGGCCAGTGCCGTGTTGGCCGCCATAGCCGGACGCCATAAAAGTAGCGCCGCGACCCGACTCACGCGGCCTGATATCATCATTAGGCCGGCACTGGTCCATGCCGGCCTCGCGGGACCGGCGGTCTTTGGCCGTGTTTGGCCGCGTTTCGAGAGAGAAGCGTGGTGATCCGGCGGTAGGGTCGCGACGGTATGGCGCCGCGTGAGAAGAAAGGCTCGTACAGGGCCCGGTTTACTGCTAGATCTTGTCTGCATGGATGCAGGCCGAGTCATGGCGGCGTCGCATGGAAACTAGACTAGACTTGGAGGGAGCGAGAGGGAGAGAGGGAGGAGAGTAAGGAGGGAGAGAAGGAAATTCCGGTAGGTAACGATGCAGCCATTGGGAACAAAGATGGAGGGATTTCGAAGTTGATGCTATGATGGCGCCGTCGGACAAAGACTTGGATCGGGGAGGGAGGGAGGGAGGGAAGGAGGGA
>JAXIVJ010011755.1:7500-20000 GCA_036785665.1 Chirona hameri | reverse complement strand
TGCCCCTACATTATACGGCCCTGACCGGGTCTGCCCCTACATTATACGGCCCTGTCCAGGTCTGCCCCTTCATTATACGGCCCTGTCCGGGTCTGCCCCTTCATTATACGGCCCTGTCCGGGTCTGCCCCTTCATTATACGGCCCTGTCCAGGTCTGCCCCTTCATTATACGGCCCTGGCCGGGTCTGCCCCCACATTATACGGCCCTGGCCGGGTCTGCCCCCACATTATACGGCCCTGTCCAGGTCTGCCCCTTCATTATACGGCCCTGGCCGGGTCTGCCCCCACATTATACGGCCCTGGCCGAGTCTGCCCCTTCATTATACGGCCCTGTCCAGGTCTGCCCCTTCATTATACGGCCCTGTCCGGGTCTGCCCCTTCATTATACGGCCCTGTCCGGGTCTGCCCCTTCATTATACGGCCCTGTCCGGGTCTGCCCCTTCATTATACGGCCCTGTCCAGGTCTGCCCCTTCATTATACGGCCCTGGCCGGGTCTGCCCCCACATTATACGGCCCTGGCCGGGTCTGCCCCTTCATTATACGGCCCTGGCCGGGTCTGCCCCTACATTATGGCCGAGTCTGCCCGGACCAGCCACCTGTTATACACTGTGGAACACGGAACAAACAGGCTCAGAGGGTACCAGCTGCCTCAGTTCCCGCAGCCCGTCCCAATCCATCCCGTCCCTCTGGCAGTCCTAACACAACAACGGCGGCGCGGCCGGCCATCAGCATTCATGACGGTCAGTGGATATATGCGGGCAGCGATGGCGAGCGACGCCCGGTGGAGCGGCACACCGGCCAGGGCGAGCGGCCGCCGACCGACCCCATAGAACGACCCGGCACCCAGACACAGTGCCGGCCAGAGGCCCTGACCGTCAAACTGACCCTGACACCCTGACCGTGACACTCACTGACCCTGAGGCCCTGACCGTCAAACTGACCCTGAGACCCTGACCGTCAAACTGACCCTGCGGCCCTGGCTGGCAAACTGACCCTGATACCCTGACCGTGACACTCACTGACCCTGAGGCCCTGACCGTCAAACTGACCCTGAGACCCTGACCATCAAACTGACCCTGCGGCCCTGGCTGGCAAACTGACCCTGAGACCCTGACCGTCAAACTGACCCTGAGACCCTGACCGTCAAACTGACCCTGAGACCCTGGCTGGCAAACTGACCCTGATACCCTGACCGTGACACTCACTGACCCTGAGGCCCTGACCGTCAAACTGACCCTGAGACCCTGGCCGTCAAACTGACCCTGAGGCCCTGGCTGGCAAACTGACCCTGATACCCTGACCATCAAACTGACCCTGAGGCCCTGACCGTCAAACTGACCCTGAGACCCTGCCCGTCAAACGGACCATGAGACCCTGGCCGTCAAACGGACCATGAGACCCTGACCGTCAAACTGACCATGAGACCCTAACCGTCAAACTGACCCTGAGACCCTGACCGTCAAACTGACCCTGAGACCCTGCCCGTCAAACGGACCATGAGACCCTGCCCGTCAAACGGACCATGAGACCCTGGCCGTCAAACTGACCATGAGACCCTAACCGTCAAACTGACCCTGAGACCCTGACCGTCAAACTGACCCTGAGACCCTGCCCGTCAAACGGACCATGAGACCCTGCCCGTCAAACGGACCATGAGACCCTGGCCGTCAAACTGACCATGAGACCCTAACCGTCAAACTGACCATGAGACCCTGACCGTCCAACTGACCCTGAGACCCTGACCGTCAAACTGACCCTGAGACCATGACTGTCACACCGCCGGATAGCTGGAGTCAGCACGGGACCATAATCGAACGCAGAGACAATCGAACAGCTCGCTCCGCTCATTAGTAGTGTCACGGCAAGCGCGGCGTACCAGCGACGGGCCAGCACTGACGTAGAAGGTCACGAGCGCCACTAAGATAACTCGGCGATCAGAGTAGCGAAACAGCATAGCGATATAGCGTAGCTCAGCAGCCAAGTAAGCGACACAACACAGCTCAGCGGAGCATTCACCCGGTGAGGTGGGTTCACTGGAACACAAACACCTAATAATCGTCGCTATGAGCGCATCTCGAGACAAACACTGGTTAGTAATTACCCAACTAATTACAGGCGGTCTTGCTGTAATGATAATTATCACAGTCTGTTAAAGGCATTGGTATTGCCACAACCTTGGCCAAATGCCTCGCCTGATTGGTATTAGCTCCGGAAACTTTCCGTTTCAGCACAGCATGTAAGGCAAGGACCACAGACGGCCATATGCCAGCCGTCTGTCGCTGTGGAATGGCGTCACGGCAAGGACCACAGACGGCCATATGCCAGCCGTTTGTCGCTGTGGAATGGCGTCACGGCAAGGACCACAGACGGCCATATGCCAGCCGTTTGTCGCTGTGGAATGGCGTCACGGCAAGGACCACAGACGGCCATATGCCAGCCGTTTGTCGCTGTGGAATGGCGTCACGGCAAGGACCACAGACGGCCATATGCCAGCCGTTTGTCGCTGTGGAATGGCGTCACGGCAAGGACCACAGACGGCCATATGCCAGCCGTTTGTCGCTGTGGAATGGCGTCACGGCAAGGACCACAGACGGCCATATGCCAGCCGTTTGTCGCTGTGGAATGGCGTCACGGCAAGGACCACAGACGGCCATATGCCAGCCGTTTGTCGCTGTGGAATGGCGTCACGGCAAGGACCACAGACGGCCATATGCCAGCCGTTTGTCGCTGTGGAATGGCGTCACGGCAAGGACCACAGACGGCCATATGCCAGCCGTTTGTCGCGGTGGAATGGCGTCACGGCAAGGACCACAGACGGCCATATGCCAGCCGTTTGTCGCTGTGGAATGGCGTCACGGCAAGGACCACAGACGGCCATATGCCAGCCGTTTGTCGCTGTGGAATGGCGTCACGGCAAGGACCACAGACGGCCGGCCATATGCCAGCCGTCTGTCGCTGTGGAATGGCGTCCCGGCAAGGACCACAGACGGCCATATGCCAGCCGTTTGTCGCTGTGGAATGGCGTCACGGCAAGGACCACAGACGGCCATATGCCAGCCGTTTGTCGCTGTGGAATGGCGTCACGGCAAGGACCACAGACGGCCATATGCCAGCCGTTTGTCGCTGTGGAATGGCGTCACGGCAAGGACCACAGACGGCCATATGCCAGCCGTTTGTCGCTGTGGAATGGCGTCACGGTAAGGACCACAGACGGCCATATGCCAGCCGTTTGTCGCTGTGGAATGGCGTCACGGCAAGGACCACAGACGGCCATATGCCAGCCGTTTGTCGCTGTGGAATGGCGTCACGGCAAGGACCACAGACGGCCATATGCCAGCCGTTTGTCGCTGTGGAATGGCGTCACGGCAAGGACCACAGACGGCCGACCATATGCCAGCCGTCTGTCGCTGTGGAATGGCGTCACGGCAAGGACCACAGACGGCCATATGCCAGCCGTTTGTCGCTGTGGAATGGCGTCCCGGCAAGGACCACAGACGGCCATGAAATGGCGTCACACAGTGGCCGGGGCAGCAGTTATGAAGAGCCAGCCAAGAGGGCAGCAGTTATGAAGAGCCAGCCAAGAGGGCAGCAGTTATGAAGAGCCAGCCAAGAGGGCAGCAGTTATGAAGAGCCCGCCAAGAGGTGATTGGTCGTCTCAAGCATCATTCAGTCGGACCAGGTGAACTGACAGACGATCTTTTGTTGGTCCTCGCGCCTGTATTTACTATGTCGTCACAGTGTTATTCGGCATCGTCATCGTCATGGCATCGTCATCGTCACGGCATCGTCATTCGTGTGTCTGGGGGCACATTTGACCAGGTAGCTGGACTCTAATCCTTCGCAGGGGTTTTCTTTGGGTTTCTGCTGTTGTAGCGGAGACCGCCCTGCTTCCTTTGACGACAAACTCGTCCCGCCCTCCGCTTCTATAGGGCGTGCTCCAAACAGAGATGGGCGCCTCTGACGCCGGATAACCTTTGACGACAAACTCGTCCCGCCCTCTGGTTCTGTAGGGCGTGCTCCGAACAGAGACGGGCGCCTCTGACGCCGGATAACCTTTGACGACAAACTCGTCCCGCCCTCTGCTTCTGTAGGGCGTGCTCCGAACAGAGACGGGCGCCTCTGACGCCGGATAACCTTTGACGACAAACTCGTCCCGCCCTCTGCTTCTGTAGGGCGTGCTCCGAACAGAGACGGGCGCCTCTGACACCGGGTAGTGTGACGCCTCTAACCCGTCCTGTCTGGACCGTAACGGGACAGGACCGGTCCTGGAGCCGACAGCGGACAAGTGTGGCACCTTTGCACCGGCAGCGGACATTAGTGTGGTAGCTCTGTACGGCTATGAACACGGCGCATTATCCACTGCACCGGCAGCGGACATTAGTGTGGTAGCTCTGTACGGCTATGGACACGGCGCATTATCCACTGCACCGGCAGCGGACATTAGTGTGGTAGCTCTGTACGGCTATGGACACGGCGCATTATCCACTGCACCGGCAGCGGACATTAGTGTGGTAGCTCTGTACGGCTATGGACACGGCGCATTATCCACTGCACCGCGGCTGGCATATGGAGATGACGCTCTGTCCGAGCCGCCGCCGACTCCTGCTATCGCTTCTATCACGTATCAGCTGCGGCTGCTGTCAGTTGTGCTGGTATTCTGACACCGCGGGGGGGGGGGGGGCGACGGAGGGGCACTGTCATGGTGGACATATTCAGAAATTTAGGGGACGGGGAGTTTAAAATTATTCATTTTAACAGAAGTGATAGCGTGAAATGGTATGTCCGGCTACAAAAAAAAACTGGCCTAATTTTGCATGGTTTTTATAGCTGGACATCTTTTTCACCTTTTTCATGCTATCAATTTTGATAAAATAAATTAATTTGTATCTCCTTCCCTGCCCCTTTCCCCCCAAACAAATCTGAATTTGACCCCGGCACGGTGCCGGCTGGAGCGATTGCCGGGGGGGGGGGGAGGAGCCGTGGTGGCGGCAGCCGATGCCGGTGGTCGCCACTGGTTGCAGGCAGCGGCGGCAGCTCGCCCGGTGGTCAGCAATCTGTCGGTGTCAGTATCGCGCCATCAGTGTCGAGGGAGGGCCTGTCAGCTGACGAGGCCGCCAGCGTCACTGAGCTGCCTAGCCTGCCGGTTAATGAACACTTACCTAGCCTGCCGGTTAATGAACACTTACCTAGCCTGCCGGTTAATGAACACTTACCTAGCCTGCCGGTTAATGAACACTTACCTAGCCTGCCGGTTAATGAACACTTACCTAGCCTGCCGGTTAATGAACACTTACCTAGCCTGCCGGTTAATGAACACTTACCTAGCCTGCCGGTTAATGAACACTTACCTAGCCTGCCGGTTAATGAACACTTACCTAGCCTGCCGGTTAATGAACACTTACCTAGCCTGCCGGTTAATGAACACTTACCTAGCCTGCCGGTTAATGAACACTTACCTAGCCTGCCGGTTAATGAACACTTACCTAGCCTGCCGGTTAATGAACACTTACCTAGCCTGCCGGTTAATGAACACTTACCTAGCCTGCCGGTTAATGAACACTTACCTAGCCTGCCGGTTAATGAACACTTACCTAGCCTGCCGGTTAATGAACACTTACCTAGCCTGCCGGTTAATGAACACTTACCTAGCCTGCCGGTTAATGAACACTTACCTAGCCTGCCGGTTAATGAACACTTACCTAGCCTGCCGGTTAATGAACACTTACCTAGCCTGCCGGTTAATTAACACTTGGTGGCCTCGGCCGGTCTTCTTCGCTGACGGGTCCGTGATCTGACCGACAGCCGATCTGATCCTCTCAATTGACCAAGCCTAACCTCCGCTGGCGTTTGCCGGTGTATGACATTGGGTGCACCCGGGCACCACTGCTGGCCTGCTGGGTGCACCCGGGCACCACTGCTGGCCTGCTGGGTGCACCCGGGCACCACTGCTGGCCTGCTGCCCTTTATTTTTTGGTTGTGGGTTAAACAATACATCCTCCTGGAACCGAGTCACTAGATTAACTCTCGTCTGGCGCTGCCTATGACTATCGCGGTTTGCTCCAATGCACACCTTCTGGTCCGCTGCCTGTGCCCGCTGCGGTTTGTGCCCGCTGCGTCACTCTTACATTGGTCAGCCAGTCTTCTGAAGGTCGCCTACGTCGCCGGTTAGTGGATGGCCGGGCTGTGTGGCGAGATGTGCGTCTCCGCACAGCGTACCATCAGTTGAGACCGCCGCCGCTGTGTCACCAGTAGCCGCCGGTTAGCGGTCCTGTCCGTACCAGTCGTAACGCCAGTTGCCAGTCGTAGCGTAATAGCGTAACAGTGACAATACCGTACCATTCTACCGTCGCCGCCAGTCGCCATCTCCGCCGCTGACTGTGCCGTGGGACCATTTGTGCGGCGACTGGCGACAGGGACACATTCTACCGTCGCCGCCAGTCGCCATCTCCGCCGCTGGCTGTGCCGTGGGACCATTTGTGCGGCGACTGGCGACAGGGACACATTCTACCGTCGCCGCCAGTCGCCATCTCCGCCGCTGGCTGTGCCGTGGGACCATTTGTGCGGCGACTGGCGACAGGGACACATTCTACCGTCGCCGCCAGTCGCCATCGCCGCCGCTGGCTGTGCCGTGGGACCATTTGTGTGCGACTGGCGACTAGCGACAGGTGCCATTCCCGTCCCTCGGGGCTGGGGGCGTGACGACGGTCTGGCAGGGTGGCCACCAGCCGCCAGACGTCCCGGGCAGCCGGAGAGCGTGTCGCACTGGGCGGCCGCCGCCGGTAACGCGCCCTAAAACACCGATCAGCCATCATCGGGGGGGGGGGGGGGGGGGCATACGTCGCACGTGTAGGCTGGGTGGGCCGTGTGTGGGGTACGTGTCCTGGTCTCTCAGGCGGCCCGTGTGAGCCGTGAGTGGTGTAGGCTGGGTGGGCCGTGTGTGGGGTACGTGTCCTGGTCTCTCGGGCGGCCCGTGTGAGCCGTGAGTGGTGTAGGCTGGGTGGGCCGTGTGTGTGGTACATGTCCTGGTCTCTCGGGCGGCCCGTGTGAGCCGTGAGTGGTGTAGGCTGGGTGGGCCGTGTGTGGGGTACGTGTCCTGGTCTCTCGGGCGGCCCGTGTGAGCCGTGAGTGGTGTAGGCTGGGTGGGCCGTGTGTGGGGTACGTGTCTCTCGGGCGGCTCGTGTGAGCCGTGAGTGGTGCGTGACGTAGTCTATTGGGCGGACCCTGTACGTGAGGCAGGCCTGAGGCGTCATGTGAGGTGTGTACGTGAGGCGGATGTCGGCAGGACTGGACAGGGGGCGGGGTGTCACGACAGATCGACTGAGGCGTCATGTGAGCTGTGTACGTGAGGCAGGCCTGAGGCGTCATGTGAGGTGTGTACGTGAGGCGGATGTCGGCAGGACTGGACAACGGGCGGGGTGTCACGACAGATCGACTGAGGCGTCATGTGAGGTGCGTACGTGAGGCGGATGTCGGCAGGACTGGACAACGGGCGGGGTGTCACGACAGATCGGTCTCTCGGGCGGCCCGTGTGAGCCTACTATGTGTGTAAAGATACGAGGTCCCGCGGATGTCAGGCAGTGGACCTACCCCCATCTCCGAAATACGCCTTGCTCCCAGTGTCTGTCCAGAGTCGCTACCTGTCCTTCTCGTCTGTCCGTATCTCCGAAATACGCCTTGCTCCCAGTGTCTGTCCAGAGTCGCTACCTGTCCTTCTCGTCTGTCCGTATCTCCGAAATACGCCTTGCTCCCAGTGTCTGTCCAGAGTCGCTACCTGTCCTTCTCGTCTGTCCGTATCTCCGAAATACGCCTTGCTCCCAGTGTCTGTCCAGAGTCGCTACCTGTCCTTCTCGTCTGTCCGTATCTCCGAAATACGCCTTGCTCCCAGTGTCTGTCCAGAGTCGCTACCTGTCCTTCTCGTCTGTCCGTATCTCCGAAATACGCCTTGCTCCCAGTGTCTGTCCAGAGTCGCTACCTGTCCTTCTCGTCTGTCCGTATCTCCGAAATACGCCTTGCTCCCAGTGTCTGTCCAGAGTCGCTACCTGTCCTTCTCGTCTGTCCGTATCTCCGAAATACGCCTTGCTCCCAGTGTCTGTCCAGAGTCGCTACCTGTCCTTCTCGTCTGTCCGTATCTCCGAAATACGCCTTGCTCCCAGTGTCTGTCCAGAGTCGCTACCTGTCCTTCTCGTCTGTCCGTATCTCCGAAATACGCCTTGCTCCCAGTGTCTGTCCAGAGTCGCTACCTGTCCTTCTCGTCTGTCCGTATCTCCGAAATACGCCTTGCTCCCAGTGTCTGTCCAGAGTCGCTACCTGTCCTTCTCGTCTGTCCGTATCTCCGAAATACGCCTTGCTCCCAGTGTCTGTCCAGAGTCGCTACCTGTCCTTCTCGTCTGTCCGTATCTCCGAAATACGCCTTGCTCCCAGTGTCTATCCAGAGTCGCTACCTGTCCTTCTCGGCTGTCCGTATCTCCGAAATACGCCTTGCTCCCAGTGTCTGTCCAGAGTCGCTACCTGTCCTTCTCGTCTGTCCGTATCTCCGAAATACGCCTTGCTCCCAGTGTCTGTCCAGAGTCGCTACCTGTCCTTCTCGTCTGTCCGTATCTCCGAAATACGCCTCGCTCCCAGTGTCTGTCCAGAGTCGCTACCTGTCCTTCTCGTCTGTCCGTATCTCCAAAATACGCCTTGCTCCCAGTGTCTGTCCAGAGTCGCTACCTGTCCTTCTCGTCTGTCCGTATCTCCGAAATACGCCTTGCTCCCAGTGTCTGTCCAGAGTCGCTACCTGTCCTTCTCGTCTGTCCGTATCTCCAAAATACGCCTTGCTCCCAGTGTCTGTCCAGAGTCGCTACCTGTCCTTCTCGTCTGTCCGTCGACAGATAGAGAGTAGACGTGCTCGCCTCGAGACTCTACACCCGGGGTTTCCTCGAGTCCGAGCCCTGATGTCCTTGTGGGACAGCTGCTCCGCCCAGGCCGGCGGTGTCCGCCCCCCGGGTCGTCTGTGACGGTGATCGGTCCCCGCCCCGCCGTATCATGCTACTCTGTGCTAATCAGGTGTCCCTCGGGGGCGGTCCGAGGCGAGGTTCGAGGTCTGATGCTAGCTCTGAGGCGTTTGCCGAGAGATGGCCCCGCCACCGGCACGGCACCACGCATACCAATGAGAGACAACGAGGCACACGGGGTGGGCTGCGTCGAGCTGTCCAGCCTGTGTCCCGGGAGTGTCCCAGGGGTGTTCCAGTGCTGTCCAGGCTGTGTCCCAGGGGTGTCCCAGTGCTGTCCAGGCTTTGTCCCGGCTGTGTCCCAGGGGTGTCCAGGCTGTGTCCCAGGGGTGTCCAGGCTGTGTCCCAGGGGTGTCCCGGGGGTGTCCCAGGGGTGTCCCAGGGGTGTTCCAGTGCTGTCCCGGGGGTGTCCCAGGGGTGTCTCAGGGGTGTCCCAGGGGTGTCCCAGGGGTGTTCCAGTGCTGTCCAGGCGGTGTCCCGGCTGTGTCTCCCGGCTGTGTCCCGGACGTGTCCCGGATGTGTCGGATGTGTCCCGGTTGTGTCCCGGCTGTGTCCCGGCTGTATCCCGGATGTGTCGGATGTGTCCTGGATGTGTCCCGGATGTGTCCCGGATGTGTCCCGGCTGTGTCCCGGCTGTGTCCCGGATGTGTCGGATGTGTCCCGACTGTGTCCCGGCTGTGTCCCGGATGTGTCCCGGATGTGTCCCGGATGTGTCGGATGTGTCGGATGTGTCCCGGATGTGTCCTGGATGTGTCCCGGCTTTGTCCCGGCTGTGTCCCGGCTGTGTCCCGGCTGTGTCCCGGCTGTGTCCCGGATGCGTCCCGGCTGTGTCCCGGATGCGTCCCGGCTGTGTCCCGGCTGTGTCCCAGGGCTGTGTCCTGACTTATTATGTTTCTTTCTGAAAATGAACGCAATAATTTATTAAATCCCTCGTCTTAAGGCTGATTTTTACATGTGTGCCATCCCTGTACCTTTGCCAAGTGGTCCTGATGACAACTCCTGTAAACATGGCGAACCTGTAAACAAACAAACTCCTGTATCCAAATCCATTACCGTGACGTGTCGTGACGTGACGTGTCGTAACTCCTGTAAACATGGCTGTATCCAAATCCATTACCGTGACGTGTCGTGACGTGACGTGTCGTAACTCCTGTAAACATGGCTGTATCCAAATCCATTACCGTGACGTGTCGTGACGTGACGTGTCGTAACTCCTGTAAACATGGCTGTATCCAAATCCATTACCGTGACGTGTCGTGACGTGACGTGTCGTAACTCCTGTAAACATGGCTGTATCCAAATCCATTACCGTGACGTGTCGTGACGTGACGTGTCGTAACTCCTGTAAACATGGCTGTATCCAAATCCATTACCGTGACGTGTCGTGACGTGACGTGTCGTAACTCCTGTAAACATGGCTGTATCCAAATCCATTACCGTGACGTGTCGTGACGTGACGTGTCGTAACTCCTGTAAACATGGCTGTATCCAAATCCATTACCGTGACGTGTCGTGACGTGACGTGTCGTAACTCCTGTAAACATGGCTGTATCCAAATCCATTACCGTGACGTGTCGTGACGTGACGTGTCGTAACTCCTGTAAACATGGCTGTATCCAAATCCATTACCGTGACGTGTCGTGACGTGACGTGTCGTAACTCCTGTAAACATGGCTGTATCCAAATCCATTACCGTGACGTGTCGTGACGTGACGTGTCGTAACTCCTGTAAACATGGCTGTATCCAAATCCATTACCGTGACGTGTCGTGACGTGACGTGTCGTAACTCCTGTAAACATGGCTGTATCCAAATCCATTACCGTGACGTGTCGTGACGTGACGTGTCGTAACGCCTGTAAACATGGCTGTATCCAAATCCATTACCGTGACGTGTCGTGACGTGACGTGTCGTAACTCCTGTAAACATGGCTGTATCCAAATCCATTACCGTGACGTGTCGTGACGTGACGTGTCGTAACTCCTGTAAACATGGCTGTATCCAAATCCATTACCGTGACGTGTCGTGACGTGACGTGTCGTAACTCCTGTAAACATGGCTGTATCCAAATCCATTACCGTGACGTGTCGTAATGATGCTTGTTATCGTCCTTTGGAACGTCGTCATAACCCCGGGGCTCCCAATGGGTAGCCGGGATGGTCCCACGTGTGGTTCCGTGCGACTCAGACGCGTGGGATCTGATCCCCATTCTGATAATATATCACCGCCTAAACTCTCTGGCAACTGCTGGCAGCAGAGGCCGGCTCCGCCTGTTGTGGTCAGGCCGGGCTAGGAGCTGTGCCGGCCGTCATGGCTCGTCCCTTGCCACAGTCCGTGTGTTATTCTCCTGGCAGCAGAGGCCGGCTCCGCCTCCTGTGATCAGGCCGGGCTAGGAGCTGTGCCGGCCGTCATGGCTCATCCCTTGCCACAGTCCGTGTGTTATTCTCCTGGCAGCAGAGGCCGGCTCCGCCTGCTGTGGTCAGGCCGGGCTAGGAGCTGTGCCGGCCGTCATGGCTCGTCCCTTGCCACAGTCCGTGTGTTATTCTCCTGGCAGCAGAGGCCGGCTCCGCCTGCTGTGGTCAGGCCGGGCTAGGAGCTGTGCCGGCCGTCATGGCTCGTCCCTTGCCACAGTCCGTGTGTTATTCTCCTGGCAGCAGAGGCCGGCTCCGCCTGCTGTGGTCAGGTCGGGCTAGGAGCTGTGCCGGCCGTCGTGGCTCATCCCTTGCCACAGTCCGTGTGTTATTCTCCTGGCAGCAGAGGCCGGCTCCGCCTGCTGTGGTCAGGCCGGGCGAGGAGCTGTGCCGGCCGTCATGGCTCATCCCTTGCCACAGTCCGTGTGTTATTCTCCTGGCAGCAGAGGCCAGCTCCGCCTGCTGTGGTCAGGCCGGGCTAGGAGCTGTGCCGGCCGTCATGGCTCGTCCCTTGCCACAGTCCGTGTGTTATTCTCCTGGCAGCAGAGGCCGGCTCCGCCTGCTGTGGTCAGGCCGGGCGAGGAGCTGTGCCGGCCGTCATGGCTCATCCCTTGCCACAGTCCGTGTGTTATTCTCCTGGCAGCAGAGGCCGGCTCCGTCTGCTGTGGTCAGGCCGGGCTAGGAGCTGTGCCGGCCGTCATGGCTCGTCCCTTGCCACAGTCCGTGATCGTGATGAGGCCTGACCAGAGGCCGGCTCCGCCTGTTGTGGCCAGGCCGGGCGAGGAGCTGTGCAGGCGGCCGTCATGGCTCGTCCCTTGCCACAGTCCGTGTGTTTGCGTTCATTCCGCTCGCCCTGTCGCTTTCCGTACCTCAAGAATCCGCACCAGTCGACATTCTGAGACGTTTTATTTGAAATGGCAGCCTCGCTCTGCCTCCGTGGGCGGATTTGGTCAGGTCTGTGGAGTTAGCCTTGCCTCAGACTGACAGCACCACAAACCGTTCGGCAGTTCGGTCCTGTGCCCTTACCCGTGCCCATGTTCGTATCCTTGCCCGTGTTCTTGCCCTCTCCATTTCCCGTGCCCTTGCCCGTGCCCTTGTT
>JAXIVJ010011755.1:0-2500 GCA_036785665.1 Chirona hameri | reverse complement strand
GGACACAGATGTCACAGCGCTGCTGGACTTGAATGCGATGAAGCCGTACTGACACGTTCAAGGTTAGCATTCGTATTTGCATTAATCGTGAATGGAGTAGCTGATTTTGTAAGCCAAAGCACGATGTAATTCAATATATTTAACCATTTCTGTGCTACGATCAGATTAGCCTTACCAAATATTTTGATTTGTGCTTACTTCCTTCCCCTTGGTGAGATCAAAAGTAAAAGTGGAAGCATTCGATCATACATATGTACATTCATTTTTGCCAGCCTCAAAATTCCCACAAGTATTTGAATATTCCCACCACGGATTACGCCCAACCACGTGGGTAAGGTGACGCGCCCGCTTTACATTACAGACATGGCGTCGGCCTCTAGATGTATTTTGGGAACACAGGCTATCGTATGTTCTGAAATGAGATGCGGAGTTAATCGCTGCGTTGGACGGTGTGCGCGTGTGGTGGACTCCAGGAGGAGGAGGAGGAGCCACGCCGTCGGTCGCAGCCATCGCCACCTGCCACCGCCACCAGCTCGCCCGCGCCGTCCCGTATCGTTATGTGTCCTCGCTCGACACTGTGCCACGGCCAGGGTCTGTTTTAATAATTCATGTTCGCATATTGGCACATCAGTTTGACCTGTCGGCGTCCGAATGGCCGTCCGCTGACCAATTTAGTCACCGCTGATTGGTCGGACGCGGGGCAGGCGGGCAACCTGTGCTCCTGCACAGAGGGCTCCGCCGTCACAACCAAAAGCTGGGGGGACGGGGGAGATGTCAGTATTATAAAGGTGATTCTTTCTATGAGACGCCCATTTCTAGGCTTGATGTGAAAATCTGAAAAGTTGGGGAACCTTCCTCCTCCTCATCCCCACTCCTTCTCCCGGCCCCCGGCGACAGAGCCCATGCTCCGTACGTGCTGACCACAGCTGGGCAGACTCTGCAGCCCCAGCCCGGTACAGCTGAGTGCTGCTCACGTACGTGCTGATCACAGCTGGCAGACCTGCAGCCCCAGCCCGGTACAGCTGAGTGCTGCTGCAGTGCTGATCACAGCTGGCAGACCTGCAGCCCAGCCCGGTACAGCTGAGTGCTGCTGCAGTGCTGATCACAGCTGGCAGACCTGCCAGCCCAGCCCGGTAACAGCTGAGTGCTGCTGCAGTGGCTGATCACAGCTGGCAGACCTGCAGCCCAGCCCGAGTACAGCTGAGTGCTGCTGCAGTGCTGATCACAGCTTGTGTGCCGCTGCGTACCGAGCTCAATATCGAGGAACGGTGGTCGCGCCGTCCGTGGTGTGTGGGCTGGTTTCGCCTATCTCTGATAACGCGGCACACCTGGCACACTGCCGCCGCGGCTGGTTGCTCCTGCGATCGCTCCAGCGTGGCGCCGCGCTGCAGGCCTATACAATGAGTCGGCATACGGATCGTACACTGCCCGCGTCAAATCGGACCCGATTATAGCCTGGCCGGGCTACCGCTACGGTCTGGACGCTCTGCGGGCGGCGCCGGCCGCGTCGTGGAGGTTCGGAGGCCCCGCTGCATGTCTGGTCTGGTCATGGAGCTGCTTTGTCGCCCACGTGAGACGGCGGCGGGGGATTCGCGGTGCTGCTGCGTCAGGATCCGCCATTTTAACGCCACCACAGCCCGCCGTAAAGGCTGATGGGATTTGCCTGGGTGGAAGCGGAGATAGGCTGAGTTAAACGGGCATCAGGTTAGCGTCCTATCTTAACGTATCGAGGAATCATATAATGTTCATAAAGCGATCATCAGCTAACTCACTTGATCTTTTCTGGTCTATAGGATGCATAGTTACCGTCCCATGTGGTTTTGTGGCGCTTTTGTGCAGTGCCGTTGTCGAGGCCACTGGGCGCCGGGCTGTTGTTGGGAGGACAATGGCTGCCATAGAGGACACTGGCCTGCCATAGGAGGACACTGCGACATAGAGGACACTGGCTACCATAGAGGACACTGGCTGACATAGAGGGACACTGGCTGACATAGAGGACACTGGTCTGAAATAGAGGACACTGGCTGACCATAGAGGACCTGCTGCCATAGAGGACACTGCTTCCATAGAGCACACTGCTGTCATAGAGGACACTGCTGCCATAGAGGACACCTGGCTGCCATCGAGGACACAGGCTGCCATAGAGGACACTGGCTGCCATAGAGGGCACTGGCTGCCATAGAGGACACTGGCGTGCCCATGGAGGACATGGCTGCATAGAGGGACTCTGCTGCATAGAGGACACTGCTGACATATAGGACCACTGGCTGCCATAGAGGACACTGGCTGCATAGAGTGACACTGGCTGCATAGAGGACACTGGAGACATAGAGGACACTGCTGCCATAGAGGACACTGGTTGACTAGAGGACACTGCTACCATAGAGGACACTGCTGCCATAGAGGACACTGCTGCCATAGAGGACACTGGCTGACATAGAGGGACACTGGCTGACATAGAGGACTGCCTGCCATAGAGGACACTGGCATGCCGTTGTGC
>JAXIVJ010011754.1:0-42537 GCA_036785665.1 Chirona hameri | reverse complement strand
CCTGAGATAACCTGAGGTCAAAGCTTGCACACAATGTGGGTAATTGATGCCCGAATACCTGTACCAAATTTGGCGGCGCTGCACGCCTCTGTTTTTCCGCTATTTACGAAAAACATCAGGGGGTCAAAATGCCCCCCCCCCCCCCCACCAGGGCGAGGGTTAAGTGACGGAAGCGGCTGTGACAATTATCACGTTCGTTTGCAAACAATGGGACAGAGAGGGCGTGTGCTGTCGGGTGACTGTCTCGATTGTACATATTGATCGGATGTAGCTATGCCACGGCAGGGTCGGCCAACTTCATTACAATTCTGGTCAGGCCTACCTGCCGTACACTCTGCGAGGTGCAGCTCGGCTGAGGCGCCAACGCAGGGCTGGGAAAAGTTACCATTCTGCCGTTCTAACCGGTGACAAATCTATAGCTATCGGTGCCAAATTTTTTTCTGAAGATAAGTAGCAATAGGCACCACATACATATAAGTAAGTAAGTAAGTAATCTCTGCAGTAAGTAAGTAATCTCTGCAGATACTCAACTATGTCAAAATATCGAAATTCCATCTCGAAACTGAAATTCAAATTCGAAAACCAACAAAGATCACTTAAAATCTTATTTATCGAAACTTGCATCTCGATATTTGCCAATTCTTTCAGCTCTAAATATTTCAGTAGTACAAGGAGCTCGTGTGTTCACGGGCATAAAGCGTGCGCAATTTCATCAACAATGAGCACTATCAGCAGGATGCCGGCTGGGATTTGGCACGTGCGCCCTCTATACAATCGAATGGAGAACGGCGCCATGTGGCGTTGGTGTCGCCGTTGTCACCGTTGGGGCTCACGGTTGATTGGTTGAGCTTTGCTGTCGTTTGCAGATCACAGTTTAAGATAGAACAGGTCCATTGTTTACACAAGTGTTACACAGGTGTTTGCACAGTGAAGTCTCACTTCAAGGCCGTAATCCCACTGATGTGAATGTTTTATTATTGCCGTCCATCCGTCCATCCATAGTCCATATTTAAATTGCATTTGCCTGTGGACTGGGAGATGCTTTGTCATGGTAGATTAGGGTAAGATAGTACTTGTTTTGTGTTTGAGACAAAGGTTTATGAATTGTATCTTTTTGAAGATTTCACAAGGTATCTGAGGTTTGAGAATTTCAAAATTTGCCATATCAATATTGATATTGTAGTAAAAACCACTGTTAGCACTGGATCAGGATCGCTATAGCATAACTCATCGAAATGGTAACACCAGCCATGCCAGGCACAGGCCAAGTTCAATTGAATTGCCTGTTTGTGCTTTCACCTATTAATGCATTAAATCAGAATACTGGGTTTGTTTATAGAAGGGTTGCCCTGGACCAACTCAACCTTGACCTGACTCAGACTAAACTGAAATCTGAAGTTGATCAATCATGGGCCGGGGCGTCGTCACCACTGGGGACGCTAGGGACATTGTCCCTAGTAATTTTCAGTCCTTCCTAATATGGCCCCATGTTAAAATGCATGTGCATTTGGGCTTGCCACTACATATTTTGAAACCCTGGTGACGCCATTGTGATCAGTGGCATGTATGTGATCAAACCCAGTGACATGATTGGAGGACCGCTCACAACCTTTCAAATCTGATCATTTAATATGGGTAGTTGGAATCAGCACAATAATTAGTTAAAACTGTGCGATACCTTGAGAGGGATGTGCAAACATTCAGTATATGAAGCCATGAGGTTTGAGCTAAAACTTGTCCAATGATTGTTCATGTTTGTAAACCAGTAAGGCGTCGTAGTCGGCGATGAACGAGCGAGCGCAAAGGAAATGTATGGTGAATTTCGACTCGATGGGGCAAGTAGTTTCTGAGATACAAAAAAAGGTGCACACGTGCGCACGTGCAGAGGCACCCCACCCCTGACTTGTGGGAAAAAGGCGGCTGGAGGTCCCTAACCATACACCAAATTTGTACACAATCAGCTCAGCCGTTCCTGAGACATATAATAGGGGTATGCACGTGCGCACGTGCAGAGGCACCCCACCCATGACTTGTGGGAAGGCGGCGTCGGAGGGGTCCCTAACCACACACAACATTTGCACACAATCAGCTCAGCCTTTGAAGAGTTTTTGCGAGAAAACGCTTTTCAACACCCCTAACGCGGCACACGCCACGCGCAGTGGTAGTCACCCACTTGAGTTGGCACTGGTCTCAAACAGGGTCGGTTGGATGGGGCTGCTCAGCAAAAAAATCAGCTTGTCAATCGGACGTGTGGTTGCAGAGATATGAGCTTCTCAAAAGCGTCGCCACGGGTCGGGTCGGGTCGGGTCGGGCGCGAAGCGAGCGCTTCACGCTCGCTCGTAATTATACTTCTTGCGTTAATTGCTGCCTTTTGCATCTTGGTTGGATTACTGGCTCGGAAAATAGACAGTGGAGACAATCTGACCCACAGCTACTAGCGCTTCGGTGAGGTACCCTCCCAGCACCATGCGGATTAGCCAAAATTGTCGCGCCGCTCCGCGGCGCAATTTGTTTAAGAGTTCCAGGTCTTGAGCTCACAAAAATATTCCAAGTTGGTATAGCTAATTTCAAATTGGTGTCGCTGGTTCCAAAGTTGATATGGCAGTTTGCTAACCCCGGCTCCTAATAGTTGGCCCATCCATTCCTGTCATACTGGATTTCCATCCTTGTAACGCACCTTTTCACCCGTTTTGTTCGACCCTTTTTAACGCTTGGGAAGGGGTCCTTTCAACGTTCGGGAAGGGGCCCTTTCGAGGCACCCCCCTGGACGAAATCCTGGCTACCACTGGCTGCTATAATTTTGATTGAGACGAGCCAAATTTGGGTCTCCAATAGGGCTCGACAGGCACTTTTCGACACGGTATCAATCGGCGTGCTCGGGTACACGCAGGGTACACGCTCGGGTACAGGGTGCAGGTGCACTGTATTCTTCTGCCACTACAGCCGAACCACGCCAACCATGGTGCTGCAATTCGTTAGGCTGGTGCATCCACGTGGCGATTGCATTTGGTTTTGACCGAATTCAGGCCGAGCACGAGCACCTGGTGCACTCTTTGGTGCACCTATATCCGTCATTGCGGCAGAACCACACGATTCAGAACGCTTCGATTTGACAGGCTGGTGCCTCGGCATTCGTCACGCACAATTGCCACTGAAGATACCTATGTTTGACATAATCGAGGTCAAGACCTGTGCGTTCACCGGCTGCACCCCTTGATATGTGTGTATTTGTATGTGTCACAGCGGCCAAACACATTCCAGTGCAATGGATTTTGGCACGCTGGTGTTTCAGGACGAGCTATGGCTATTTTAAGTATCTTGACTGGTCTAGGATCGAGACCTGTGCACTGTGCGGTGTGCACGTGTACGTACTGGTAGCACACTTTGCTTCACCCTTCGTCAACATCCACACCGTCCTCGGTTTTTCGGAATATTCGAGCCAGACAAGCGTGCCGATGGAGCTCCTCGACCTCTTTCAGGAACTGTATCATATACGGTGTTTTCAGCTGCAGGTACAATGCACCGTCTGCCATTGCGGCTGAGTGACGCAATCCAGAGTGCTGTAATTTGGGAGGCTGATGTATCCACATATTGCAGTTGAGATAATTGCAATTGTTCTGACCGAATTCGGGCCAGGACCTGCACACTGCACAGTGCACGTGCAAGGAGTAGAATCTTTGGAGCACCCTTCTGTCATACTGACCGAAGCACTTCTTCCAGAACGCTGTGTATTGGTTGGTGACACAGGCAGTTGGTGACACAGCATCTATTCGCACAGGTCACGTGCACGCCACAGCGCGAGGGAGCCCATTGGGATCGGCGACCCCGAGAGGTACAAGCTGCACCTGCATAGGGGTGCAAACAAAAACTCGTGGACTTTCTGCCCTCTGGTGACGACCATGCCTGGGCTGGACAGGTCAAATGTAGTGCGCTGACAGCGCTCAATGAGCGTTGCCCAGTGCTGTATGACTTTAGTGTTCGGGTGCAGGGTGCATGTTCATTGCAAACTTCCCCATTACAGTCTTAGTACGCCTAAGTAGTAGTCTTAGCCTTAGGAGATGTCAACTGTGCGCCGTCTGTCCATCTCCAGTTCCGAAAGATCAATCTCAGCACTGCTGAGACCAATCAGCTCTCCTCTGGCGTGGTACTCGATTTAAGGCTAGTTTCCTGTCCTTCGGTAATGTATTGTTTCCAACGACTCAATCATGGCTCGTGAACAAATGTGCATTATACGAGTTGGAAGGACATGGGCAGAACCGACACAGACAGGTGACACACACGCACACACACACACACACACAGGCATACAGATACACACACACACACACACACACACACACACACACACACACACACACACACACACACACACACACACACACACACACACACACACACACACACACACACACACACACACACACACACACACACACACACACACACACACACACACACACACACACACACACACACACACACACACACACACACACACACACACACACACACACACACACACACACACACACACACACACACACACACACACACACACACACACACACACACACACACACACACACACACACACACACACACACACACACACACACACATACACACATACACACATACACACATACACACACACACACACACACACACACACACACACACACACACACACACACACACACACACACACACACACACACACAGGCATACAGATACACTGACGGACATTGTTCAAACATACGCGAGAACAAACATGCACGGATGCGGATACAGATTAAGTTCATGTGACAATGATGTGAATAATTATGATAATTATGATAGAGTTCCAATACATTCACAGGGCGGAATAAAACAAAAAAATATTTTTGTTTGTTTCTCATTCTCACAGAAATTCGTCTACACTGCCAATGTGTTCCCGGGTATGGCTGTAGTCAGGAATGTGGTCACCCTCCGGGTGGAAGCCGTTCTCGTCAGCTGTCCAGTTCACAGTGTAGGTGACGCCCTCCCAGGTGTACGAATAGGAGCCGGTTCTCACGTAGTTGCCAGTCTCGGGCACGCTTCCTGGGTAGGAAATGCCATCTTCTTGGGCCTTGATACCATTACTAGTCTCATATCTGCAAGTTGGGATGAACAGGTCAGATGGCTGCATGTATATTGTACACTACTTTGGAGCATACATGACAAATTGATGTTTCCTCAAGGGCTATTGTATACGCCGTTTTTTTAATTCCCTAATGTGACCAAAATATTACAGTAGTATTTGTGGTCTTCTTTATTCAACTGCTTGTCCGACTTAATACAAATTACTACTTCTCGCAGAAAATAGAGCGACAAAACACGTACACACTTGCTCTTGGGGACGGCGGCATATTTCCTAGTATTCGATCGATTGACAATGTTACATGCAATGCAGTGCAGTGAAGAACAATGTGGGTGATTTATTATTTTTAAATTGGTACATAATATAAATGAAACACCAGAGCTAGCGCCGGCGAAACAAGACTTACTGTGCTGTGTATGCTCCATCCTCCTCGATGCCGGCCTGGTAGTTGACGATTTTGGCGTTTTTGTCAGCCACAGCCAGGGCCGCGAAGCACAACAGAATAATCTGGGAAATATAAGGTGATTTAATGATCTGAGGGGCGTCGAACACACTGCTGGAACGTAAAGTTAACTTAGCGAAGCATGCGAATGTAACGCTACTTATTCTGTCGTGAACGAATTGCTTTTTATGAAAACGTCCTCAGATGTTAATACGATTAGATCCCTTATCGTTCAGAGTGGTATTTTCATAATTAAAGACTTCACTGTGTTAAAATGCACCTACGGTCTTCATGATGTCACTATAAAATGATGGGCCGTTGCACTGATGCCAGCAGCTGGTGTGCCGGGGCTTTTATACTCCACTGACCGCTACTGCAGGGAAGCTAGATCACTGCATTTCAGGGTCAGCTGCCGGTTTTCAGAGGAATTAAGCCGTCACATGCCTTTAACAGGAGATCGGTCACACGGTGGCATCCTCTCACTCAAAGGCCGTGCTTTTCCGACATATGTCAGCTCACCCACTTTAACAATGTGTGACCCCAGTTGTATCCAATGACAGGACGCCATTTACGCATGATGCTGAATGCTAACAATGCAGGGCCTATTTTAAGGGAAAACCACTGAGGGGGGGGGGGGGGGCAAGATAAGGTCCAAACCTAGCCAACTGCGGATCCAGAACGGGAGTTTGGAGGGGGAGGGGGCAAAATTCCAAAAAGTGTCACAGAATTCTCAAAACTCATCGGATTTCGCTTGCATATGCATTGATAGCTGATTTAAAGTAAACTTTCCATAGTAAAGGTTGCTTATATTTGCTTCTATATCAGGAAATGTGTCAATTTTGCGACGATTTCAGGCGGTTTGGGGGGGGGAGCGGGCAATTGCCCATTTTGCCCAACCGTAGATCCGCTACTGAACCTATCACACAAAGGCAAAAAGACGTAAGCATGACTCTGATGGAAAATGCCAGTTAACGTTTTTTTTGCCTCACAACTCACGCCATACCATAGACATGTAAACATTTTATTTTGTATTGCTACAACGTATACTTCTTTCTGTACTTGCACCTTTTCATAACTAAGTCAAATTCCAATGTCCAAGGTCATGTTGCTTACACCGCAATACTGTTTCAAATATCATGCTGAATAGGAACTACGGCTTCAATAATCAACGGTGGATCCAGTGAGCCAATCGAGCCAGAGCCCCCACAACGACTGGAAGCGGCCTAACACTGACCTTTTCTAATTGCAAACAAACTATTTTCACAAACCCCACGTTTATACTTAAAAAATGACACGCAATAAAATGTTACGTATTTCTCAACTTACCCCATTGTTGTGGTAATTTGATCCAACTTGTGGGGCACGTTGAGCACGTTGGGCATGCAGACTGCAGAGCATGAATAGAGCGAACAAACTCAAGGTTGATTACTCTAATTCCTTAGGTGTACATACATCCATACATTGGCATCGCTAGGATTTTTAGTTTGTAGGGGGGAGCTGTGTGGCAGACGTTAACACGCGCAACAACAGGGGGCGGATATCCTCCCCCTTTAGGTTTTTCGGAAATAGCAGGGAACAACGGCATTTGCGCTGTTTGGTACAACTGTTTGCGTATCAATTGCCCAAATCCTGTAAAAAAAATACCTTAGGTCTCCTCAGGTAACCTTGGGTCTCCTCAGGTATGTAGGTCAGCTAAGGTCATGTGAGGTCACCAGCACTCGTGGGCCAATAACTCTTGACATAATACAAATGGAGACGTGCGAATGACACCACTGTGTTTGCATCGTCGAGTTGCGTCGCCACATATGCAACATGACCTACCTGGGTCACCAAATGACCTTGACCTGAGGTCAAGTTTTGAAGTTGACCTAGCCAGGTCACCATTAATATGTGTCGAAGCGCCTTGTCGAGACAAACACGATGGTGTTATTATTGCTCTATGTTTAACCGATACAAATTTATTCACGAACAATTTTTTGGAGAAATGGCCTCGTGACCTTTAATGACCTCTGAAGCCTAAACTATTGACTTAAGCTAAAAACTGAGGACACCAATTTTCCGCGATTATATTTTTCAATAGTTCTCTATTGCTTTTTCCGTTTGTTCCTTGCTATCATAGTTCTCGAGATATTTGGGTGTGTTCGAAACCAAGTCCTAAAACTGGAAGATCTGACCTTTGCTGACCTTTGGTGACCTCAATATTGACCTGAACAAAAAACACCTGAGTAGTTTCGAATGTCATTGTCGAGAGCTTTCCAACGCTTTTACATTGATTTTCGAGTTAACATTCATGGGAAGTATCATATACCTGTAAGGCGCCGTAGTTGGCGATGAACGAGCGAGCGCGAATTAAATGTATGGGCAATTTCAACTCGATCGGGCAAGTAGCTTCTGAGATACAAAAAAGGTGCGCACGTGCGCACGTGCAGAGGCACCCACCTTTGACTTGTGGGAAAGTGGGGGCTGAGAGGTCCCTAACCACACACCAAATTTGAGCACAATCGGCTCAGCCGTTGCAGAGATATATAATAGAGGTGTGCACGTGCGCACGTACAAAGCCACCCCACCCCGACTTGTGGAAAGGCAGCGGCTGAGAGGTCCTTAACCATACACCAAATGTGAACACAATCGGCTAAGCCGTACCTGAGATACAAAAGAGGGGTGTGCACGTGCGCACGTGCAGAGCCACCCACCCCTGACTTGTGGGAAACTGGCGCATGAGAGGTCCCTAACCACACACTAAATTGGAACACAATCGGCTCAGCCGTTCCTAAGATATAGAATAGGGGTGTGCACGTGCAGAGGCACGTGCAGGCACCCATGACTTGTGGGAAGGCGGCGACGGAGCGTCCCAAACCACACACCAAAATTTAACACAATCGGCTCAGCCGTTCCTGAGATATAAAATAGGGGTGTGCACGTGCGCACGTGCAGAGGCACCCCCACCCCTGATTTGTGGGAAAGTGGCGGCTGAGGGGTTCCTAACCACACACCAAATTTGAATACAATCTGCCCAGCCGTTGCGAAGTTTTTGCGAGAGAACACTTTTCAACACTCCTCACGCGGCACGCGCCACGTGCAGTGATAGTGACCGACATGAGTCGGCACCGGTCTCAAACAGGTTTGGTTGGATAGGGCTACTCAGCAAAGAAACCCACTTGTCAATCGGACGTCTGGTTGCAGAGATATGATCTTCTCAAAAGCGTCGCCACGGGCCGGGCCGGGTCGGGCCGGGACGGGCCGGGTCGGGCCTGGCCGCTCATATTCAGATTTTTCCCGTATACCACGGAAGGACGAGCGAGCGCTTCGCGCTCGCTCGTAATTACTATGCAGGTACTTGTTGGAATTATTTTATGTTTGTACTGTACTGTAAAGTTTCTTTGTGTTTGCACTGATTAGTGTATCAGTATTGTCTAACATTCATTCTGATAGCATCACAAGTGCAGGGTTAAGATGTGTCTGAGGTTACGGCAGTTACCATTACCAATTGTTTAATGTGTGGACAAGTTATGATATATTGGTCAAAGACACAATGGCAAAATTGTGATTTGTTGAGAAATCTGTTTCACAAAATGCTAAAGCTAGTCCCATTTTCCTTTTGTTATGAATTATTAGATGATTAAAAAAACAGCAAAAGATGCTGATAATTTCTTTAAAAGCAGGGGATGTGTCAATTTTTTGTTAGATTTCAGGTGTTTTTCAGAGGATATGACCCTTCCACCCCTCCAAATCTGCTAGTTTAATGTCTGATGTGATATGCTGAGGTGCTTTCAAGATGTCTCAGTGTATGACATTTTCCTCTAAAGTTGTCCATGTATGTGCTGAACTTGGTAGGTAAGTACAGGAGCATTGCTATGAAATTTTGAGTTGGGTAGGGGGCAGCCAGGTGTTTGTCACCCCTCCCCACTCCAGTAAGACTAATGTTAAATTCTACTAATCTGGGGTGCGGGGTGCAGAGTGATTCTATTCATTTTGTATTTTCAATATGCTCAAATGTGTTATTTTTTGGCAATCGTTGACTAAGGAACATATTTGCCTGCTGGTGCACAATATGGCAGCACATTATGATGCCATAGTACCAGGATCGTGAGTCACAAATGGTCTGACGAAAAAGGGCCACTAGTTAATCATCCCACGTTTGAATGACACCATAAGACGTTGACCGGACCTGTGCTTGCGCGATGAATGTTTGTATTGTATGTATGACACCTCTGACTCCCACTGCCTATCTTTTATCTGGTGACGATGGGCTCTAATAGCCACAAGTTCATTGTGGATGGCCCAAATAGACGTCTATGTCTATGTCTATGGAAAGAAAAGAATGCTGCTTCATCCCATCCCGTTATTGCGGGAGACATGTGACGTTTCAGGGAAAAAGACGCTGCGTCAAAATAAACCAGGCGACTAAGTATTAACGAGCGTCGCTTTTCACATAACTCTGTTGGTGATACAAAACCTCTATCCAGTAAACCCGTCACAAACCGGCCAAATACTGCGGTATTCATTTCAGAGGATCTTGTGAGGATTTGTGAGAGAGTGGAAATAAATGGCGCAAGCATGTAAACAATATTGCATGGCTAAGCAATATTGTTCATTGTACGAATGAGCATCTTGTTCAGACCGGTCTGTGTCCGGTTAGTGAAGTGGCTGGCCAAGGCCCGCTGTGCACCCTGGAGAGTGTATAGGCACGTATGCTGTCAGATTTCCCGGATTGGAGCCTGCAGCTGTACTTTGACCCGAAACCACACGTCGAGGCGCACCGTCTTTAGTTTTTAGCATGCGGAACGCGTCGGCCCGGGTGTATAGGATCGCCTTGTGCATTCGGGTAAGCAAGGCCAGGTTCGATGTGATTGGTGACGTTCCCTCCTCAAAGCGAATTCCTGCATCCAACTCTGATTTACCTGATCCATAGGAGAAACATTCCACTGTGCATCCATTTTTAGTCCGGCGATCCTTCGAATTCCTCAATTTCTTCTCATTTCTTTCATCCCTGAACTTGCCAAAACAGTAGACTGCGTTATCCCACGACTGTTCTGCTAGTAACTATCCAAAACCAGCTCCCATATCGGACCCAGCACGCGTTCCGTCTAAAACACTGGACGAAAATCGCGCTGGTGCCAGCACGCGTTCCGTCTAAAACACTGGACGAAAATCGCGCTGGTGCCTGGTGGTGTCGTCAGCTGTCACTAATCGAATCGTTACAGCTCTCTTCAAACGCGACGTTTCTCTGCAGAGCTTGAAGATTTGCTGAAATGTTTTGACGTCGTCAATCATTCATATATTTGTTTTTATAATCCTCGCAGCACGATATTGACACTTGTTTGATCCTCATCCTTGTACCTAATGCACCAAAACAGTGATCACTTACAAAGGAACGCTGATAAAAATACACATTGCAAAGTCATTCCGAACACCATAGTGGTTTTCACTTTTCAGTGCTCCTCTGTCGGCCCTCTGTTTGCCACATTTTCTCCAATGATCTGAGCTTATTCAAAGCCGATTCCCCCTTTACAGGTTCTTATCACATACTTGAGAGATAGCATTGAGCCCAACATCTAGATCAAGAATCTCCGTATAGTTTTGGACCGTTCTCTCCACTGAGATTAACACATTTTTCTGCTCCTTTACTGCATGTTCACTGGTCTTCTTCAACCGGGCCGTTCCCTTCCTGACTGAATACGTCTTATCGACCATGCTATCTGCTCTGTTCCTCCGTTATATCCGTTATCTGGCCTGGTCCTCCGTTATATCCGTTATCTGCTCTGTTCCTCCGTTATATCCGTTATCTGCCCTGGTCCTCCGTTATATCCGTGATCTGCTCTGTTCCTCCGTTATATCCGTTATCTGCCCTGGTCCTCCGTTATATCCGTGATCTGCCCTGGTCCTCCGTTATATCCGTTATCTGCTCTGTTCCTCCGTTATATCCGTTATCTGCCCTGGTCCTCCGTTATATCCGTGATCTGTTCTGTTTCTCCGTTATATCCGTTATCTGCTCTGTTCCTCCGTTATCTCCGTTATCTGCTCTGTTCCTCCGTTATATCCGTGATCTGCCCTGGTCCTCCGTTATATCCGTTATCTGCTCTGTTCCTTCGTTATATCCGTTATCTGCCCTGGTCCTCCGTTATATCCGTGATCTGCCCTGGTCCTCCGTTATATCCGTTATCTGCTCTGTTCCTCCGTTATCTTCGTTATCTGCCCTGGTCCTCCGTTATATCCGTTATCTGCTCTGTTCCTCCGTTATATCCGTTATCTGCTCTGTTCCTCCGTTATCTCCGTTATCTGCCCTGGTTCTCCGTTATATCCGTTATCTGCTCTGTTCCTCCGTTATATCCGTTATCTGCTCTGTTCCTCTGTTATATCCGTGATCTGCCCTGGTCCTCCGTTATACCCGTTATCTGCTCTGTTCCTCCGTTATATCCGTTATCTGCTCTGTTCCTCCGTTATATCCGTTATCTGCCCTGGTCCTGCGTTATCTCCGTTATCTGCCCTGGTCCTCCGGTGTACACCAGTTAATGCTTGCCTGCTTATGGAAGTTGCACCGTTAATATTAAAACAGGACACACAAATTGTTGGACTTCTCAGCCAGGGTCATCTCTGGGCTCAGCTAATTGTGCGGAGAAGTTTGGTAAGAGCCGTGCCGGAGTGGCTATCCACCCTTGATCTACACAGAGTGTTATCACAGGCTGATAATGGTCCACGACGTTCTGCGGCCCGGGGAGACGTACAATAACGATCATTTGGACGTTCCTGAGTCTAGCTATATTCTACCACGCTCTTTTCGCAGAAAGGCATTGTGATTCTGTCGGCGCGTCGTGCCTCACAGCCCGGCCCCGTCTTGACTCGCCGTGCCTCGCAGCCCGGCCCCGTATTGACTCGCCGTTCCTCGCAGCCCGGCCCCGTCTTGACTCGCCGTGCCTCGCAGCCCGGCCCCGTATTGACTCGCCGTGCCTCGCAGCCCGGCCCCGTCTTGACTCGCCGTGCCTCGCAGCCCGGCCCCGTCTTGACTCGCCGTGCCTCGCAGCCCGGCCCCGTATTGACTCGCCGTTCCTCGCAGCCCGGCCCCGTCTTGACTCGCCGTGCCTCGCAGCCCGGCCCCGTATTGACTCGCCGTGCCTCGCAACCCGGCCCCGTCTAGACTCGCCGTTCCTCGCAGCCCGGCCCCGTATTGACTCGCCGTTCCTCGCAGCCCGGCCCCGTCTTGACTCGCCGTGCCTCGCAGCCCGGCCCCGTATTGACTCGCCGTTCCTCGCAACCCGGCCCCGTCTTGACTCGCCGTGCCTCGCAGCCCGGCCCCGTCTTGACTCGCCGTTCCTCGCAAAAGCACGCAGCAAAGCACAAAAAGCATGCAAGTAGCAAATATATGTGACGCCTACAAGGAGAAACTCGGGTTGTGCTCCAATCACTATAGGACATCCTTCACCGGACCAGCATACCAACGCGAACGGCACGTCTGAACGTCGCCAATGACGCACTTCCAGTGACGTCTTCCAGTGACGCACTTCCAGTGCCTCGCACCCCGGCCTCCCACCCCGGCCCCATCTCAACTCGCCGTGCCTCGCACCCCGGCCTCCCACCCCGGCATCTCAACTCGCCGTGCCTCCCACCCCGGCCCCATCTCAACTCGCCGTGCCTCCCACCCCGGCCCCATCTCAACTCGCCGTGCCTCCCACCCCGGCCCCATCTCAACTCGCCGTGCCTCCCACCCCGGCCCCATCTCAACTCGCCGTGCCTCCCACCCCGGCCCCATCTCAACTCGCCGTGCCTCCCACCCCGGCCCCATCTCAACTCGCCGTGCCTCCCACCCCGGCCCCATCTCAACTCGCCGTGCCTCGCACCCCGGCCCCATCTCAACTCGCCGTGCCTCGCACCCCGGTCTCTCACCCCGACCCCATATCGACTCGCCGTGCCTCGCACCTCATCTCGTCCCGCCGTGCCTCGCACCCTATCTCGTCCCATCCTTCCTCGCACCCCGGCACCGTGCCGTCTCGCACCCCGGCCGCGCCCTGCC
This sequence comes from Chirona hameri, assembly GCA_036785665.1. Taxonomy (NCBI): domain Eukaryota; kingdom Metazoa; phylum Arthropoda; class Thecostraca; order Balanomorpha; family Balanidae; genus Chirona; species Chirona hameri. The sequence continues at coordinate 28,968 of JAXIVJ010011754.1, read as the reverse complement.
TCGCACCCCTGCACCGTGCCGTCTCGCACCCCGGCCGCGCCCTGCCTCGCACCCCGGCACCGTGCCGTCTCGCACCCCGGCCCGTCCTGCTTCGCACCCCGGCACCGTGCCGTCTCGCACCCCGGTCCGTTCTGCCTCGCACCCCGGCACCGTGCCGTCTCGCACCCCGGCCCGTTCTGCCTCGCACCCCGGCACCGTGCCGTCTCGCACCCCGGCCCGTCCTGCCTCGCACCCCGGCACCGTGCCGTCTCGCACCAGCACCGTGCCTCTGGAACTGCCCGGCGTTAAGCCGATGGAGCTAGCTGCCGCTCGGTTCGACACCTGCGATCCTTATTCGGTATGCACGTCATCTGTGATCTGCGATCCATCACGGAGGCGGCCAGCGCACCCCGCGCGGCGCGTGCATTGCTGCCCGCCGCGCGAGCACCGCGCATCCCCGCAGCATCGCATATTGGGTGTTTGGATCGCGCTGTGCTGCGCTAAGTTGGCCTATCGATCTGCTGAGACGGGAGAGCAGGAGGGGTGTTGTTTACCCCGATAATCCGCTGTCAATGACGGGCAGACTTGGTACTGCGCGGCCGACAGGCGCCCAATAGACGCGTCAAAACAGGCGGTTATAGCTGAGACCTTAGAATGTGATCCGTGGGTGCAGTTATGGGTACGTTAACGATGTTGATCGGGAGATTTCTCACGCGTGTGCGAGGTGCTTATGTATACTGGAGAAGTGTGCAAAAGACAGATGCTTTTCTGGTAAACGCAGCTTACACATTCCTAACGGTTGCTATTTGCCGACTTTGATTTATTAATGAAGACTTGAGTGATGTTCAATGAGATCTCGCTAAGGCGCAAGATTGTCCCGATTGGCACGTCCACTGGTATACTATCAAGTCGACATTATGAGTAGTGATTGGAAAATTAAAGTTCACCCTCTTACATGATTAAATACACTCCTGTTTTTGCAATAAACCTTGCGTTCCTTTTCATTGATTAATAGTGTGTAGTGTGTATATTAATAGTGTGATTAATTTGTAACGCTTAGTCATCGTTAAACAATTTGACCACCTGTGACCACGCTCAGCCATCAGTGTTCAATGTCAGGCGAACGTCAGTTACACGTATATTGCGGTCACATTTCGAGCAATGAGACATAAGCTGCTGTTCTTTTACAAGAAGCCCCTTCGGGTATGTGACAACCCTAGATTGGAGCATTTCACATTTATCTGACAGTGGACACAAAGTTAAGATTAACGGCACGTCTGCGTGAAAAGTCACTTCGAGACCGGTCTGTCGCCTGTGATATGTGGTACCACTGCTCACTATCACCCTGGCCTTTCTCCTGCAATCTGCGGTACCACTGCCCACTGTCACCCTGGTCTGTCGCCTGTGATATGCGGTACCACTGCCCGCTGTCACCCTGACCTTTCTCCTGTGATATGTGGCAGCACTGCCCGCTGTCACCCTGACCTTTCGCCTGTGATATGTGGTACCATTGCCCGCTGTCACCCTGGCCTTTCTCCTGTGATATGTGGCAGCACTGCCCGCTGTCACCCTGACCTTTCTCCTGTGATATGTGGTACCACTGCCCGCTGTCACCCTGACCTTTCTCCTGTGATATGTGGTACCACTGCCCGCTGTCACCCTGACCTTTCTCCTGTGATATGTGGTACCACTGCCCGCTGTCACCCTGACCTTTCTCCTGTGATATGTGGTACCACTGCCCGCTGTCACCCTGGCCTTTCTCCTGCAATCTGCGGTACCACTGCCCGCTGTCACCCTGGCCTTTCGCCTGTGATATGTGGTACCATTGCCCGCTGTCACCCTGACCTTTCTCCTGCAATCTGCGGTACCACTGCCCGCTGTCACCCTGGCCTTTCGCCTGTGATATGTGGTACCATTGCCCGCTGTCACCCTGACCTTTCTCCTGCAATCTGCGGTACCACTGCCCGCTGTCACCCTGACTTTTCTCCTGTGATATGTGGTACCATTGCCCGCTGTCACCCTGACCTTTCTCCTGCAATCTGCGGTACCACTGCCCGCTGTCACCCTGATATCCTGTGATATGTGGTACCATTGCCCGCTGTCACCCTGATCTTTCTCCTGCAATCTGCGGTACCACTGCCCGCTGTCACCCTGATCTTTCTCTTGCAATCTGTGGAACCACTGTCCGCTGTCACCCTGACCTTTCTCCTGCAATATGTGGTACCACTGCCCGCTGTCACCCTGACCTTTCTCCTGTGATATGTGGTACCACTGGTGGCATCTGTGGTAGCTCCAGCGGGGATTTTTGCCCCATCTGCATCCCATTTTATCGGCTAGCGGAGACGGATTAGTGATTGACGCACCAATCGCCTTCAGTCTCCACATTCCTCAGGAATGACGGCTGTATGAGTAATTATAGGCGTTCCCAAGAGAGTCGGCGGAGTTGTATTACGTCGATTGGTGCGCCGGGTTTTCGCTATAGACTGAGCTCGACTGTTGGCATTGACCTATCTCCTTGCTGAGTCAATTATTGCGTGCTTCTGTGTCAAGTTACTAATATGTGTCATTATCGCTTGCATTCATCTCGAAAACAGATTGAATACTTGCTTCAAATGGTCAGTACTTTTTTCAATTTATCTTACATAATTGTATGGTATCTGTTAAGGGAAGGAATTCTCAGTGGAATTCTCATTTCCTGCAGTAATTCCCCGTTAGCTTCAGAGGAAGTTTTAAATCACATTAATCCCCCGTCTCCCTCTCTCTGTCGTTTCCACAAGCACATAATGAAAACGAGAATTTACTTCATACCTCCGTCACGCACACAATTTACTTTAACTCCGTTCCATCATGATTTTACATGATATTTTTCAGTATGAAGATGCCTATCAGTTAATTGAAAAATCATGGTTCTCTGAACTGAGAAACATGCGAGGTAGTACTACATTTCTCCAGATCATGTAGTATATTTGTGTGTGTGTGTGTAAAATGTCGTAACAATTAGGCACCAGTACCAGTAGATACAAACGACTTCTTAGTTACTTAGCCTTCAGCCCACTACGTGCCATCGTACGCCGTACAATACACATTTGGTCTGTATTTTCGGCCACAACTTAACGCTGAATATGGCCGAAAATAGCAGTCCACCTGAACAGCTGCGATTCCATGCATTCCGCGGAAGAGCTATAAAAGAAAATATTCAATATTTAACCAGATGTTTGCTTTGTACTTAAACGGGTGCACAGCTGATGAAAGCCATTCAAATTGTTCGGTAGGTAATAAAATTGGAGGTCAATGAAGCGGAAGATCATTTAAAAACGTCATAAAATTCAACGAAGGTATGTGGAGAAGGGTGTTCAGTGTGTAGTTTACAGTGACCGTATGCTCCTGCTCAGTGTGTAGTTTACAGTGACCGTATGCTCCTGCTCAGTGTGTAGTTTACAGTGACCGTATGCTCCTGCTCAGTGTGTAGTTTACAGTGACCGTATGCTCCTGCTCAGTGTGTAGTTTACAGTGACCGTATGCTCCTGCTCAGTGTGTAGTTTACAGTGACCGTATGCTCCTGCTCAGTGTGTAGTTTACAGTGACCGTATGCTCCTGCTCAGTGTGTAGTTTACAGTGACCGTATGTTCCTGCTCAGTGTGTAGTTTACAGTGACCGTATGCTCCTGCTCAGTGTGTAGTTTACAGTGACCGTATGTTTCCAACGGCCGCTTCGTATCGACGTTGCTGACTTCTTGATGAATTCTTAATTTCGACTATTCCAGCCAATGAGTGTTGGCAGTCGTTGAATCGCAGGAGAGTGACGGACCGACCATTTGGAGTGTATAGGGAACCCTTGTAAACAAGTTTCTCATCATCGCAGGTTATGAAGGGCAATCCCATAAAACATTGTCCTGGCAAAGACGATCTGGGATCATGAGCATGAGTATTACCATGTTTGTAAGACTATTGATGTTAAAATACCAGCTGATATGTAATAGAGTCTCAGAATAACATCAATTTACGAAGCTGGCATGGAGTGCAAATGACAATGAAAAACTGTTTCACTCTGTGCACATTGTCACTTCCTAACTCAACCTGGCAAATTATATTATTTGGAACTCATGCAATTAATATGTAATACTATGAAGGACGCCTTCAAATAGTTCAGTCGCAGTTGCAGTTCATTTCAGCATATATTTTCACTAGTATGAATGTGCAGTGTTAACAGTGGTGCAGTTGGAACCACTCTGAACGGTGAACCATTATATAGACTGTAGCGTTGTACCTGCTGCGTATAAAATATGGCTAGTTTGTAAAATAATACGGCGTGCAAGAAGAAGCCGGTAGAACAGCAAACTGAATCATTTCCTCTCTATCAAACCTATAAATGCACGCAGGAATGCAACCTGTGAGATCGAAATGTATAGGCGACTTGAACTGGTGTGGTTTGATTTTACACGTGCCCATTGACACATATTTTTTTCTCTCACTTTATCCGGCTTCCGCCGGTGGTGCATTTTAACATACATTCATACACATATACAAATTACACATGACACGGATCAGCTGTGCACTTTTTTAACATAGAAAACACTTCAAAACATACAATCATCCACACAACATCAAACGCCTCATCAGCGGCATCGGCGGACCCCGCGCGCGCGCGTGTGCGTGTGTGTTGCCATTGACACATCTTGAAAGGTCATCAATTGAAGGTCAAACAACGTCGTCATTGAGATGACAATGCCATCACAATGCCAACACTTACTATTATGAGCAGTAAGTTGTTGGATTAGCTATGTTGATCGGATTCACCAGTTACTGGAAACATTAGTCAGCCGCACCACGTGCCAGGTGCCAGCGTGGAGAGATTACATCTCATGACAAATCATTGGGTTGACAAGAACGAAATGTTTCAGGTACAGTTCCAGAGCGATACAGATCATTCAGGGACTATTTTACAGGACAGAATTCCGACATTAGAGACTGAAGGATATACGAACTCCAACCAAATTGCATCAGACATTAAATCCGATGATCACGGAAGTTGTTGAAATACTGAAGCGGGCAGCTACTATTGATATTTCAAATGAGCTAAAAAGACTGCTAGATACAGTTTCATTATATATACTCCACAACTCGAAATCATACTGCAACAAAACTGAAAAAGTTTTAATAAGATTGGATGCAAATTTGACGCATCAAACACTAATGTGTCTGTTCGTTTTGCATGTATTTGCTTCCGAATCATTCCATATAAATGGCTTAATGTTCAATTCGAGTGAAAGGGATACAAGTTGGGCGATAAAAGCGAAAAACACGACATACAATTTAAAACACGTCACACACACAATAAATCATGACAACTATGTTAATAAAACGTACGAAGTCGGGCTTTCACACACCGTCGTCACAATTATCCAGTTGGGATTTGAGCACGGCGAGGTTCTGGAAGGTCATAACGGCCGGCGTCAGGTGGTTCCAGGACGAGGCCGCTCTGTAGGAAAAAACCCTGCGTGACATAGCCGGAAAGCGGGCAGCTCTAGAGCACCAGCCACCGCAGCCCGCGTGAGGCGCTCACTCACAGCGGTGCGAGGGGTGAATAGCGATCGGACCGCTGCCGGGGCGCGGGGATCGTTTAACCCTCGCCCAACGGGGGTCCTAAAACGACCCCCTGAGTTTTTCTTGCATAACTTTTTAGATATACAACGCATCTTGCTGACATTTTTAGTAGCTGAGTATACATCAATTATACGTATGCTGTAACAATTTCATTTAAATTAGTCGAGAAATGTGGGAAATAATGATGTTTGGATGACGTCATGTTGGTGGAAAAACGATAAATGTTTAACAAATCGTAGAGAACAGAGTTTTAAAGCAAATTGCAAACGCAATTAATCGAAGATACATGTAATTTTCTTTAAAATGGCAATCTCGGATTTTCTAAATTTTGGGTTTTTGACCCCAAAATGAACAAAAACTGTTTTTTTTTAAAATCACCACAAAAACAAAATTTTCAAAGATGTTAAAACGGAATATATGTGAGAGAACTGTGTATGGACAATACTTAAAGCAAATTTCAAAGAAATATCTATTTTTGACAGAGTGATGGCTCCCTAAGTGTAAGAAATTCATGACGTCATTTTTTTAATAACTTTTTATACTTTTTTTACCAGATACGAATAAATAATTACCTTTTCTGTATTTCTGAGACAAAACTGGTCTAGGAAGATGCCTTTTTATTTACATTTATAAATTTCTCATTTTGAGGTTTTCTGACAGAGCAAAATCACTGTTCTGGACGTGGTCGATCGAGGTCATTCACTTGACCTGGAAGGTCACTCGTTGACCCGCAACCTAAAAATTGCATACCGTAACCGTTGGATTCCAAATATGACAGGCAACATGTTGGTTCTTACCGCGTTGCCCTATGTTGCTTGGTTTGGAAGTTAACAGGGGGTCTTTTTAGGACCCCCGTAGGGCGAAGGTGAAAAGAGCTCCCGTAGGGGGGTTAATCCTCGCCCTACGGGGAGGGGGTCCTAAAACGTCCCCCCCTGAGGTTTTTCTTGCATAACTTTTTACACATGCGGCGAATCTTGTTGAAATTTTCAGTAGCTGAGTTTACAACAATTATACGTTTGCTGTAAAATTTCATTGAAATTGGTTGAGTAGTTTGGGAGATAATGATGTTTTGATGACGTCATGTTGGTGGAAAAACGATAAATGTTTGGAAAATCGTAGAAAACAGAGTTTTGAAGTAAATTTCAAACGCAATTCAGTGAAGATAGAAAATGACATTCTCTTTAAAATGGCAATCTCGGATTTTCGAAGTTTTTGGTTTTTGACTCCTAAAATAAATATAAATCAATCGTTTTTTTAATTACCAAAAAAATAATTTTCAAAGATGTTAACAAACGGAATTTATGTAAGAGAACTGAGTATGGACAGAACCCAAACCAGATTTCGAAGCAATATCTCTATTTGTGGCTGAGTGATGGCTCCGTAAGTGTAAGAACCTCATGACGTCATTTTTTAAATAACTGTTTTTGACTTTTTTGACCAGATACGTGCAAATAACTACCTTTTCTGTATTTCTGAGACACAACTGGTCTACTAACATGTCTTTTTATTTACATTTATTAATTTCAAATTTTGAGGTTTTCTGATAGAGCAAAATCGCTGTTCGCGTGGTCGATCCGAGATCATTCACTTGATCCGGAAGGTCACCCGTTGACCTGAAACCTAAACATCGCATACTGTTAGACTCCTCTCATGACAGGCAACATGCTGGTTCTTACCGCATTGCTCTTGTTGCTTGGTTTGGAAGTTAAAAGGGGGGGGGGGGTTTGTACGCCCCCCCGTAGGGCGAAGGTGAAAAAGCTTCCGTAGGGCGAGTGTTAAGGCCCTGTAGACGCCGATACAGTCACGGCGCGCAACGAGGTATACCGCGCCAGCCTAGCGACTCCACGACCGGTGAGATATGATCTCAACCCCGCGCACCCGAGACGATCCTTGCCGCGAAATTTATAACCTGTTGTACCCGGCTGAGGTGGCAGGGGCGGCCCCGCGCCAGACGGAGAGGCAGTACAGTATGTGGGGGGAACACGTCTGTCTGGATAAGGAGTTTGCGGATCTCGGGTGTGAGGTGGTAACGATTTTTATACAGACAGAACAGGATGGAGCTGCACTTTTTGACTTCATTGGAAATGTGCTCCTCCCAGGACAAGTTACGGTCCATGGTGACCCCCAGCATCTTCACGGACGGCAAGGGATTGAGTGTGTGGTTTGAGATGTTGAGCTGAAAGGATGGGGTATGTTTAAGGGCTTGATGAGTACCGACAAGGAGGAGGGTGGTCTTGGTGGGGTTTACCTTTAAGGAGTTGGCAGTGAAGTAGGATTGGATCGCAATGATGGTATCCTCCTGTCGGGATTTTAGTAGGGATAGGTGTACTGGGAGGGCGGAGTCGAGGAGCTGGGTGTCGTCTGCCTCGATGCCTCGTTTGTTGATGCCTCGATTCGGATATTCGCAATTAGGCGAGCGTAGTATTGATAAATGTGTATCCACCTATACCACTGAACTCTATAATAAGCTATACCTACCTATATTACGCCTTTTTCATGGAAGGTTCAACGACACATTAAAAAAGTGTGAATTTACTTTCCTGTTTTTAATATGTATCATGCAACTGAAAGAACATGTTCCATAGCGACTCGTGTTCATCTGTAACTGCCTATGATCAAATCTGTTCATGGTCTGTTGGATGTCATCATGGTCAGTTCAATGATCTCAAAGTAGGTGATCTTCATTGGGTCATTGGATGCTTACTTTGCTATGGGGGAGGCTTTTTGGACTTCTGGCAAAACAATGAATTAAATTGTTGAGTTGCATGATAAATAAATGAATGGGCTCTTCCAATGATGTAAGTGCATCATAGACTCGACGCTACGCGTCTCGTCCATGACGAACTTTAATCATTGGACTTGCCCTTGAGCATATAAAATATTTATCTAAAAAGTAAATCACCGGCTATAAAGAAGTGAACTCTCAGGTACGCAAACATATGAGGAATTAAACGCAAACTGAGAAGTGTTGAAGCCTTCAAATTGGGTAAATTGAATAGGCCACCAGACCTCGCGAGAGTTCTCCAACTTGACTTGTTAGTTTTGACGCAAAGTGGTCTACACCATTTAAATAAGTCGAGTCCAAATTAATTCGAACACAAAAGTCAAATTAAAACTACAAGTACTTGAGTACCCATTCAAAATATTATCAAATTCAACTTATAATAAATCAAATGCAAAATGCAACTTCAAACAAAACACTACACCAGCTTTATCTTGAATATCTGAAGCGAGACCAGTAACCCTTTCTATCGAGATAATAACTCTTAACAGCAATGCCTCAGTCACTTTGACCTTCGATGGGGGGGGGAGGGGGGGGGGGCAGTCAGACATTTGATGAGATCCCATCCGGACAAGTACGGACGGTTAGCAGAAGTAAATATCAAAGTGAAACTAGTATTATGACCACCTACCATGTCATTTGTGGCTGCGACATGAAATTCCCCCTTTCTCGTCTCTTCCCTGGGCACTTAAATCGACCTGGCGGGATTATTTTACAGGTGTTACTCATATGTTATGCAACACGTGTGGTAAAAAGCCGATACGAACACGTGCCGAACTGCATTAACGTCAATATCATACTGCACTGTTATTGCATACTGTGCATATTGCAATACCACGATGACATCCCCGTGGATTGAGCATTGTGCAGGATGACAAACACGTCAGAGGCGCTGCGGGTTGTCCCACTGATTGTAGTTTGCGCAATGCGCAGTCCTACTGACAACTGACCGGCCAGTCTTTACCAGACGGGCTACCTGTTCAGCCCGGTTGTCGAAAGCCAAAGTGCATACCTGAGACATTGTTGCTAGACAGTATTATCCTGGTATCGAGCTATGCTAATCGACAGTATTATCCTGGTATCGAGCTATGCTAATCGACAGTATTATCCTGGTATCGAGCTATGCTAATCGACAGTATTATCCTGGTATCGAGCTATGCTAATCGACAGTATTATCCTGGTATCGAGGCATGCTAATAGACAGTATTATCCTGGTATCGAGGCATGCTAATCGCGGTTCAAACATCGAAGTGAATCTGTTATAGTGTTTCTGGTGGAAATATCTGTTTGAATATGACGGAGGATAAGCTAAATTTAATGCGTTTTTATTTGACTTCGATGTATTTCAATTTAATTTGGCTGTTTTCTCTGAACTTGGCTTTTCTTAATGTGATCGTTTTCACTAGGCAACTAACGCGAGTGGAGTTCTTTGGGCGTTTTTTTTTTATATAACAAAAACAAGTGTTCTTTTATTAATGCTTGTTTAATATCAAGAAAAAATATTATACTTTTAGTTTTTTTATATAACAAAAACAAGTGTTCTTTTATTAATGCTTGTTTAATATCAAGAAAAAATATTATACTTTTAGTCATATAGCATCCATACTCGGAATATACTAATACATATTTGCATATTTTAGATTTATAAGTTAGAAATGTGGTACTTTTTCCATCCGTTACTCCTAACTTTAACTTTTCCTCAATAACATATTTAAAGCACCATTTTAAATAAACTCAATTACGAAGTTTTAATGGATACTAGACTAAGCTATTAAAAAATGAGCTAGAACATCATTGACATACAATTTACCTAAGATTGATGAACAGTTTTATCAGGAGTACCCAGTTTAAGTTGAACTGAGAATGTTTTTTGCTTGCTACTGTCAGCCTGGATATTTATTCAACTTTTTTGGAACGATTCAATCATGATTCATTTTGGAATCTGAATGATTCAATCTCCGTTCGATCCACGGATACAATTTTGAAAATTGTTTCTTTCCGATTACAATAATCAAAACAAATATTTTAATCGATTCACGTTTGATTCAACATTTTAATGTATGTGGTGAATTTATGTCAAATAAATAAAAATGGAAACATACATATATATGATAATTAAAACATTGTTACAGCTATACTATTTCAGTATAGATGAAAGTAGCCACTGGGACTGCATGTATTTGCACAATTTACCAGTTTACTTGAATCGTTCAGAATTGTTAAATCTTTGATTCAATCAGCCTTGATTTTATGCGGATTTTGACTCAATCATGATTCATGAATCCAAAGATCTGGTGGTGAATCAATTATTTTGTATTCAAGAATTTTGATTGAACGATTCCAATCGATTCAATCAGTGTCGAATCAATAACCAGTCTAGCTACTGCCAATCAGCCTGGAGGAGTTAAATACTCAAATGCATTTTTGACAATTTGTTCGTTATAATCTGACACACTTAACAAAATGTAAAGCATATGATAAGCCAGGTATACGTCAGGTATACCTGATACAAATCTCAGATGGGCTATGATGAAAACACCCACGTGGAACAGACTAAATGATAAGAATCGAGATACTATGTTCTGATTTGGTAACGGAATATGTACCAAAAGAATGCATATGACGGAATTAGCTTCACACTGATGCAATGGAAAAGTGTTGTCCGTAGGGCATCTGCAGGATACCGCTAGACACCGCATGCGTTCTCAAAGCAAACGCAAGCAAGCTACAATGACCGTTGTGGGTGTGGTTGTGCCTTCCAAGAAGTAGTTTTTGAGTCATCTCGGCGGTTGTTATATGTTCATTTGTCGGAGCAATGTTGCTGCAATAACGGAGCAATGTTGCTGCAATAACGGAGCAATGTTGCTGCAATAACGGAGCAATGTTGCTGCAATAACGGAGTAATGTTGCTGCAATAACGGAGCAATGTTGCTGCAATAACGGAGCAATGTTGCTGCAATAACGGAGCAATGTTGCTGCAATAACGGAGCAATGTTGCTGCAATAACGGAGCAATGTTGTTGCAATAACGGAGCAATGTTGCTGCAGTGACTTACATCAACTTGCATCTGAATAACATTGATAAGTTTTATCAGACACATCGGTGCCTATATGCAGGAGTATGTGGAATGTGGTTGGTTCTGGAAAAAATAATCCTTAACCCGCGCCGTGCCGGGGGGGGGGGGGGGGGTTAGACACCCCCTCAGGTTTGTCGAGGATAGCGGAAAAAACGGCGGCGCGCAGCGCCACCGTTTTTGGCACAGATGTTTAGACATCAATTGTCCACATCATGTTAAAAAAATACCTCGGGTCATCTCAGGTCAGGTCACCAGACCAGGTCACGTGACCCCACCTCCCCCAAAAAAAAAACAGCTTGTGTTCGTACCACAGTCACAGTTTGGGGATGATCGATTTTACACTTACAGGATTTCATAAGGCCATACATATCTACAATTGGTTTATTTGTAGATATATATTTTGTATATCAATATATATGTATATTGTATATTTTGTATATTTGTATAACAATTCGTTTATTTGTAGATATGTATTTTGTATATCAGCGACCTAAGGTCGGGTCAATTTCGTGACCTCCCCATTATAAGTCAATGGGGAAATATTCAAATGTTTCCTTTTCCAAGGATACGCAAGATATCAGTCTAGTTCCTTCTGTATCATGTTATTATAGGCTATTATTGATGACCTAAGTGCCATTTTTGTTCAGTGACCCCTACAGGGTCAGCCGATGTCATCAGAGTTTACCAACAGTTGCATGTCAATAACTATCGACATAATGACGATATAGAAGTGAAACCGACACCAATGTGTTTTTTCTCGTCGAGACGAGGTGTCTCGACGAGAAAAACACATTGGTGTCGGTTTCACTTCTATATCGTCATTATGTCGAGAGTTATTACATTCTTATATGCAACATGACCTACTTGGTTCACCACTTGACCTTGACCTGAGGTCAAATTTTGACGTTGACCTAACCTGGCCAACACTAATATGAGTCGAAGCGCCTTGACAAGACAAACACGATGGCATCAAAATGATTGCCTTGTCGTTATTAGGTAAACCGTTATTTGTGAAAAAAAACTGTTTTGCAAAAGATAGCCTTTTTGACATTTGATGAGGTCTGGAGCCTAAACTATTGACCTGAACTAAAATCTGAAGACATCTTGGCGATTGCATTTTGCAAAAGCTTTCCATTGCTTTTATCTGTTTGTTCCTAGCTATAATAATTCCTGTTATATCTGGGGGTTTTTGGAGCGAAGTCCTAAAACTTGCAAATTTGACATTTGATGACCTCTGGTGACCTCAATATTGGCTTTATGGGAAAATATCTTAAGTACTTTCGAAAGTGCTTGTCGAGAGCTTTCGAACGACTTTTCCGCTTCTTTGTAGCTTTTTAATTTTCGAGTTAGAGGGGGGTCTAAACACCCTTCTCCCCCCCCCCCCCCCCACCGGCACGGCGAAGGTGGCGCCGAGCACCGGCACGGCGCGGGTTAACACTAACTTGTCTGTGGTGAAATCATGAACGTTCATAACGTTACGATCGAAGTAAAAATATACATCCTTACATCTTCTACAGCCACAATATAAATCTTCATAGTGTATGAATATTGGCATTGCAGGAATTATTTATCACACATTATTTCCTCTTGAATGCTGGTTGCACCTTGAAATTCAGACACAAACAAACTTTGCAACAAAACAAGCAAAACCCATATTGATTTTTATCCTTTGACTTTGCTGCTATGTGATTTAATTCTTCAGACTCCCACTGATTCCTCAAAATACGTTCCGTGTACGGACTGCCGCGACAGAAAAGACCGCTCATCCTGGCGATCATCGTGATCTTGTCCAGTTGGCGTCGCAGAGAGTGTTCTGCCGTCCGCGGTGTTGAGATCAGTGATCAGATCAGTGAGCACGTGAATCTGCCTTGGCCGGTCGTTCGGGAAGCAGCACTAGCGGTGACGGCTCACCACAAACACCAGAGAAAGAACGGCATTGCTCGCAGGGATTATCGGACGTCGCAAAAAGTGGTACCGTTCCGCCGGACGGGCCGGGGTGGGCGGGGGGGGGGGGGGGGGGGGGGGTGAGGCGGCGGTGGCGGTTGCGGCGGCGGCGGCGGCGGCGGTGACGGCGGCGGTGGCGGTGGCGGCGGTGGCGGTAGCGGTAGCGGTGGCGGTAGCGGTGGCGGTAGCGGTGGCGGCAGCGGCAGCGGCAGCGGCAGCGGCAGCGGTAGCGGCAGTGGCAGCGGTGGCGGTAGCGGTAGCGGTAGCGGTAGCGGTAGCGGTAGCGGTAGCGGCAGCGGCAGCGGTGGTGGTAGCGATAGCGGTAGCGGCGGAGGTGTGAAGTGTGAACAGATGCCCCCCGAATCGTACCGCCTATCTCCGACCGCATCTGCCGCTGCCGGCTCTAGAGGTCATCACCACCACCGTCGCCCTTGACCTTGGCTCGCAACTCACGTGCACCCGAGGATGGATGGGGTGGGGGCGGGGGGGGGGTGACGGAGAGAGGCAACACGAGTGACGGAGGGGACTTTCCGGCATGCCTAGCGGGATTGACAGGCCAGTGGCTGGTGGTTTTGAAAGTCTGGTCTTAACCAGAAGCGAAGCGGTAGTCTTTGTCGACCCGTTAGCCCTCGGCCATCAGCTAGGGTCTGGTTCTGAACAGCGGGTCTAGTTCTGAACAGTGGGCCTGGCTCTGAACAGCGGGTCTGGTTCTGAACAGCGGGTCTGGTCCTGAACAGCTGGTCTGGTTCTGAACAGCGGGCCTGGTTCTGAACAGCGGGTCTGGTTCTGAACAGCGGGTCTGGTTCTGAACAGCGGGTCTGATTATGAACAGCGGGTCTGGTTCTGAACAGCGGGTCTGGTCCTGAACAGGGGGTCTGGTTCTGAACAACGGGTCTGGTTCTGCACAACGGGTCTGGTTCTGAACAGCGGGTCTGGTTCTGAACAGCGGGTCTGGTTCTGAATAGCGGGTCTGGTTCTGAACAGCTAGTCTGGTTCTGAACAGCAGGTCTGGTTCTGAACAGCGGGTCTGGTTCTGAACAGCGGGTCTAGTTCTGAACAGCGGGTCTGGTTCTGAACAGCGGGTCTGGTTCTGAACAGCGGGTCTGGTTCTGAACAGCGGGTCTGGTTCTGAACAGCGGGTCTGGTTCTGAACAGCGGGTCTGGTTCTGAACAGCGGGTCTGGTTCTGAACAGCGGGTCTGGTTCTGAACAGCGGGTCTGGTCCTGAACAGCAGATCTGGTTCTGAACAGCAGGTCTGGTTCTGAACAGCGGGTCTGGTTCTGAACAGCGGGTCTGGTTCTAAACAGCGGGTCTGGTTCTGAACAGCGGGTCTGCGAGGCAGATAGACCACGAGCTGAGATATCTCGGATGCCGTGAGACGGAAGGCCCGCGGACTTCTTAGGAATCGACGGGGTATACGAGAAAAGGAGATAGAAAGAGAGAGTGTCCCTGTAAACCCAGAGTACAAATGATGTCGATATTCTATTGTGACGTTTTATGACGTGCTAACTAACGGCTAACTCGTGATGTTGCTCACATTTATAAAACCACAGGCAATCAAACCGATCCAGGTACCTACCCGGTTGTAAATGTCACCAATAGTGTTGTTCTTATGCCGATGTCGAGCACATGGATCACGACTGAGAACCGCATGTTGCTACCCCAGTAGCTGTGAATACCGGGGCCGATGGAACGGGGGTCTACTTTGTATGCCAGCCCCGCCTACTGTTCTGTCCGCTTCATGCTATCATGCTATCAGCAAATCCGGGACAGCTGTTTATGCTAGTGTTGCTACTGTTGGGAAGGGCATGTGAATGTCTGAGCACTCTTGGTGCGGTTGCAGAAGGGCACACACTGGTTTCGAAATGAGTACAAATCCCTTTCATTGATCTGGAAGGTTATGCATACTTTGTTGGAAAGAGATTGTACAGGTACAATGTCCCAGACGGGGAATCGAATGGCTTCATAGCCTAATTACTAGTGCCTGAATCAGAAGATCGTGTGCTGACTGTAGATGCATGCATGGCGTCGGTTTCTTCCCATGCTATGTAAAGAACCTTCGTAGATTTCGAAAATGGTATCATTGTTAAGATAATTTGTCTTTCAGTCTTCGACTTACTGCTTAAAGGCTCCAGCAGTCGCAGGACACAAATATTGATGACAACTGCTAAAGAAAATCAAGATTTTGATCTCAAAACATGGTCTATAGGTTTATATTGTATATTTGTATGACTGTATTGTTACACACAAGGGAAGATTAGACTTAATGTTGTCACTCACGAAAGACACGAATAAATAACAATCATGTTCCCCTTGGAAAGATAACACAATTCAATAATGTGCATTATAGCATTAAATAAAAAATAAATACTCAAAGCATCCTCTTTCCTTTATTCATCCTAGTCAATGCATTGCAAAGCACTCCCAATGCTGTGATAATGTATTTCATTGAACATTTATTAGGCACATCAAAGGGAAAGTAAACATGACAGATGCTGGACATTCTCGCCACGCAAACTGATTCATTGCCATATGCCGGGGATATCAAAATACATTGGCCCGAGGGGTGTGGTATAACGCGGTAAAAGAAAAATGCCCTAGGGCAAATTTATTTTACCAGAGCGCGTGAAAACTGTGTGTGTGTGTGTGTGTGTGTGTGTGTGTGTGTGTGTGTGTGTGTGTGTGTGTGTGTGTGTGTGTGTGTGTGTGTGTGTGTGTGTGTGCGTGTGCGTGTGCGTGTGCGTGTGCGTGTGCGTGTGCGTGTGCGTGTGCGTGTGCGTGTGCGTGTGCGTGTGCGTGTGCGTGTGCGCGCGCGTGCGCGCGTGCGTGCGTGCGTGCGTGCGTGCGTGCGTGCGTGCGTGCGTGCGTGCGTGCGTGCGGTGCGTGCGTGCGTGCGTGCGTGCGGGGGTGGGTGCGTGGGTGCGTGGGTGCGTGGGTGCGTGGGTGCGTGGGTGCGTGGGTGCGTGGGTGCGTGGGTGCGTGGGTGCGTGGGTGCGTGGGTGCGTGGGTGCGTGGGTGCGTGGACGCGTGGGCGTGTGGGCGTGTGGGCGTGTGGGCGTGTGGGCGTGTGGGCGTGTGGGCGTGTGGGCGTGTGGGCGTGTGGGCGTGTGGGCGTGTGTGCGTGTGTGCGTGTGTGCGTGTGTGCGTGTGTGTGTGTGTGTGTGTGATACAAACCTGACTGGTATTTTGAAAGCTTTGTCGATGTCGCTTCCAAGGCTTCTTCGATTTCATCGAAGTCAAAGCCCAAATCAAAATGTGTCATTTCCCTCTCTGGTAAGGACTTAGTCATGATTGGAAAATATATGACAAAACATTGAATGACGTACGCGGCATATGGCAAAAATCATACCGCACTCCTGGGGGTGTCATGGCTATCTCCGTAACGTGTCCACCCTGTCCCATGGCGTCATTTGACAGCTCGATTTCCACCAATGGGGTGGCCGAATCGGGAGAAGCGTATTTCTTTTCGTAGACCGTCTCGTGGCACTTCTCGGTCTACCAAAAGAATTAGGCCTTCGACCGGCGCGGCCGCCATGTTTTTTTACGGTGGCGCATTCGTCACTCAACGATCTTCAACATAATTGTAGGTGAAACAAGTGTAATCCAGATGTAAAAATAATTTCACCTGATAGATACTACTACAAAGTATCCTCAATTCACATTACTTCATCAACAACCAGGTGAAATAATACAAAATTCGCACTTCAACCAAAAACAGCATCCAGCGACAGTTCCCGTGGCCAAAATCCAAACAATGCCTTATATGGGCATGGGCCTCGCTCGGTTGCATGCCTTGCTTTAACATCGTCTAGCGGCTCACCCTTGCTATTTAGGAGAAAATGTCCCAAAAGCGAGCTGTAGAGGACATTTCAATCTATCATTTAGTGTTCAATTGATCCCTCTGACACCTAAGGTATGCAAATGGTAGGACGCGAAAGTAGGCCGATTTAACACTATTTGAATAGGGAGCGTGTGACGTCACGTGCCCATGACATCACGCATTTCGCTGCCTACCCCGGACGGGTCTACCTAGTCTCTATGGCCTTGACCGCACTCGGCCGGCATAAATTTTCAAGACCTCTGTGCTTTCTTGAATTTTTTACCTCGGCCTTCGGCCTCGTTCAAAAATCAAGAAAGCACCTCAGTCTTTAAAATTTATTTACACAGGCCTCATGCAGTATTATATAAACCATGTTCGTTGGCTATTCTCAGTCCGATTAACCCGCAAGCCACTCAGACTTTTTGACGAACCATACTCGTCTAATCTCTGACGATCAAAGCTGCTAGAGAGGACCAGCCAGCACCTCCGCTAAAAGGATGCAGACATTTATGTCCCCAATGAATGGTGACACCATATGTGGCCAATCTTCTGCTATTGAGCGGTAATGTTGCACAATCTATACTGGAATGTGAATTGAGCTAAGCTGAGCCCGATTCTCTGAAGCGTCCCATGAAGCATTTAGCGTCAATTCGTAATCCGGTGTATATGTATCCAAAATGTAAATGTTATCTCATCCCCAGGGTCACCCTGGTTAGATAGTGCATTGTATTGTTCGTCAGTCGAATCGGATCCAGCGCCACAAGTGAACAAATCGACAATAATCCGCTTTGCGGGAACTTCCGAATTTAATGAACATATGGATCAAACCTGCCTTATGAATTTGGACTAAATATTTGGATATTTTAGATTTTTAGAAAATCAGGTACCGAACACGAAATACATTTTTGTTTTGCGCAGGTCTTAACCCCCACCGCAATGCTTGGTCGCCGGCAGAACTTACTGGCGGCGAATGGTAAACATGCCCAGGCACTGTTTGATATTCACAACATATCGAAACTCATCAAAAACAATATTCCACCAAATACCAGGGAGTCCATGTTCATGCGGTTGAGCGTGCCAGGATACCTTCAGATCTAGGTAGACAGATTTGCTACGGTATTTAATGCCTCTAATCTTCTCTATTTGGAGTTGATCTTAGGCAAGATCTGGGTGGTTGTGGCGATATACGAAACGCTTTGACGGAATCAAATTCAGCTCAGACTTCAATATAGGTCACTGTAAAATATGTTAGCATCGATCATGCGAGACATTTATTCAACTGGAGATTTTTGCATTGTTTGCCAACATATTTTGCTTTCCGCCACCTGATTCCCGACATCCAGACTTGAATAACTAAGACGAATAATTAATAGTTCAGATTTCAGATATTCTTATTTGCATTTTATTCACAAAGAACATGTGACGCAATTCAATACCATAGATGTACTATACTCGAAGAATATTTCGCAAATTTTCAATTTAGATTATGCTATATTATATACTTCTCCGAGCTTTCACCAAGCTGAAGTAAAATTTGCACGTTTGAGGCATTATGCAATTATCAGCAAACGTTAGAGAAACTCATGGTTAAGCTGTATTGAACAGTACAGCGTACATTTGCTGAAGGTTTGTAAAATGTCGAAAATTTCACTTCCGTATTTAAAGACCGTTGTTGTGCTAAATGTTCTGACGTTTCAAAATAACTCCTCCATTATGTCTTACTGTCCGAACGACATGACACTACAGCGTACTGCGTATTTTTATTTCTATGAGTATCGGCCATTAAAGCCATGTAGCTGCCACCGTGACCGCCCCGTATCAACGCAGATCAGATGTTCGACGCAGGACAACTCCTGTATCTCGCGTTGGTGGACAGACTATAGCTGCCACCGTGACCGCCCCGTATCAACACAGATCAGATGTTCGACGACAGGACAACTCCTGCATCTCGCGTTGGTGGACAGACTATAGCTGCCACCGTGACCGCCCCGTATCAACACAGATCAGATGTTCGACGCAGGACAACTCCTGTATCTCGCGTTGGTGGACAGACTATAGCTGCCACCGTGACCGCCCCGTATCAACACAGATCAGATGTTCGACGCAGGACAACTCCTGTATCTCGCGTTGGTGGACAGACTATAGCTGCCACCGTGACCGCCCCGTATCAACACAGATCAGATGTTCGACGCAGGACAACTCCTGTATCTCGCGTTGGTGGACAGACTATAGCTGCCACCGTGACCGCCCCGTATCAACACAGATCAGATGTTCGACGCAGGACAACTCCTGTATCTCGCGTTGGTGGACAGACTTTTGCTGCGTTCAACCTTCCACCGGTAGCGGTTATCGGAGACAGTGTCTGATAAACCACCTCTACTCAACACTCCCTAATCCCCCCGCCTTCCGCTCTGCCCCTGATCACCCTCCTGCCCCCACCTCTGCGCCGGCCGCCCTGCCTCCCTACACAAAAAAGGCGTGCAGCCGGTGCGAGCCGGCGCGGTGTCAGGCGGTACCGGGCGGCTGCGGCGGCTGGGGTGGCATGTTATCCGAGCAGTGGTTAAAGGGAGTGTGCCTACTGACATCGCTTATTTGGGATTGTTGACACTGGTCTGTGGAACATAATTGTCGGAATTGAGCCATTACTTCATTTATCCAGATTCACTCTAGTTGCTGAGATATGCCAAAGACTCCAGGAACGTGATGGAATCGCAAAATTATCGGGTAGATTCCAGAGGGCTTCCGCTATTAGAAGCACTGCAACTATCGATTCAACTGCTAGCATATTGTTAGCGCCGGCCAATAGCAATTCGACAAAACAGCTCGTGCACGCTGGTATCAGCAACCGAACAGAACCTGGACGGCCATCATGCTTTTTGATGATGGCCGATGGCCATTTTTCGACGAAGATATCAATTTAGAGCTACGAAATTCGCACATGATAAAGTTCACAGTGACAAGAACATGCTGTGCAAAACTTGTGTCTCTATGTGTCTCAAAACTTGTGTCATGATGTGACCGTAATTATATTGTCTCATGTGCGCCGTTTTACATAATAGCACTATAGTGGCGATCGTTTTATGGATATCGAAAAAAATACGCAAAAACCAATTTATAAGTGAAAATTCAACTAAAGGGACTCCAGATGTGAATTTCATCATATTCAGCAATCAAACCAATAGCTACTTACCGTATGGAAAATATTTTTGACATTCCAAAACAGTAGGCACACTCTTTAATGCTGGCCGGACAGTTCCTGGCTGTCTGTCGGCATTTCCCCGGGTCTGGCACCGGACGCGCTCCACATTCTCCACCCCTCCCCTGCCCGGATCACATCTACTCTGATACCAGGCCCCACCCACCCTGTCGGGGAGACCGCACCGGATGGGGGTGAGGCCGGTGCAAACTGCAGCTTACATATGTCGACTACGCTTTGCTAAGTTACGCATGAATTGATATCAGTCGGTTGCATATCAAATTCAACATACTCTGCTTCGGTGCTCGTAGATATCGATAATTTGTCCAAACTGCAGAATTAAATTACGCTTTCTGCCCATAACCGTACATATCCCTGGTAAAGGTTGCGCTTTGATTGTGACTTATATTTCGTTTTATGTATTCAAAACAGAAAGTTCGTTGAAATGACTTCAAGATGAAAATTCTTCATTTGGAAAACTGCAAATTTAAAATATTTGTTTCACTGAATTACACCTTATCAAACTTTTGATTAATTAACCTATCATACTGCAAAATATCCCCAAACTTCATTTGGAAAAAAAATGTTTGAGTCACATAAGTTGAAATTAAAATGTTAAACATGACATAACTGTGGTAGATTTGACTGTGTCTGTCATTCCCCCTCCCTCGCTCCTGCGCCTGAGTGCGCCACTGTCGTCCCCCACTCCCCGCGCCCTGAGTGCGCGCCTGCGCGGTCACCGCTGTGGTAGCCGCGGTCGCTAGGCGGTGTCTCTGTACGGTCGGACGGCGGGCAGCCAATACAGCTCCAACTGGTGATCGGATAAGTGTGGTGCTGCTCGGTGGCAGTTAGAACAATAACCATGATATTTCTGACTAATCGGTGGTATCCTCATCGCTTTCCTTTCTCTTACAAGTGTATAACTAGTACGGATATTTTAATGCCGATAATTTTAGTTGTTTACGAGGTATTACGAAATAACGAGAGGAAGCAAAGACACCAAGTATTTCGGGGTTACGTCACCATAAAGTCTTTAATTATTGACCTGTGCCTACGTCAATGACCTTTCAAAGTGTATATATTGAAACCAATACCGGCATAGTTCTCCTTCTTCTGGGAAGTGAGGTGTGCGAAGGGAGATAAGTACCAGGTAGTTGTTCGTCTGCGGTTACTTTGCATGCTCCCGGAACAAGCATCTCATCACTGCTAAACGGTACTGCACTGCGTTCCACGAATATAAGGTCAACGGTCTGTGGAGGATGACGTCACTCAGTGGTATGCAAAGCAGCGAGCTTCGTAGGACCAGGCGGTAATGCGCGCCGATAGCTGTAGGAGTTATATTGCTGTGTCGCAGAACTGTAAAACACATGACGTGCAGTCATACGTCTCGAGATTGCTGATGCGAAGTGGCCGACTGGTGCGAAGTTGATTAGTACTTACGGGCTACATCGCATTGGAAATGTATCCATCGCACTGATGTAAATAACATCAATTTTATCATATCGCATGCCAGCAATTTTGCAAGTGCTGACAAATAATATAGCAAATTTCGTCAACTGCAAGGGTTAAAAGCTGCTTAAATGTATTTGATAATGGCAGTGCAATGCGACATTCCAAGCACGTTTCAATAGTTCATAAATACGTTAGAATAAGCACGTGGAAATCATGTTTCCTTCTGGAAGAACCTGTTACAATGGGGTTGGGGACAATTTTGTAAGGTACCAAGATTTTGGGTTAATAAAAACAAGGATAATTTTTAATAATGTAAATTTAAAAAAAAACTAATTCGAAATGAACTCAGAAATTATTCAAAACTAAAACAATTCAGCTCATGGTCCTTGTAGTTGTGACGTCACGCCCCTAGTGAAAATCATAACCAAAAATGACGCTGACGCGAAATCTTCTGCACGGCGGTATTTTTTCTCTCTCGTAAATGCGTTCGAGAGTATATGCATGCGCGAACCTGAAGCGTCTCAGTGGTGATTCGTTTTGAGAAGTATGTCTTCCGCAGTCAATTTGTTAGAGTTGTAGCTTATCGTACCTTTAGGGTCTAAAAATGGCAACAGTCATAAGCGTAATAGTTCAGAGCCTGCGTCGTTTTACGAAATAACCGCACGAGCGTGCAGCGTGAGTTGCAGTAATTTCCTAGAACGACGAAACCAAAGATATTCATTTCTGTTCATTTCCAGCGAGTTATGTACTGTAATTAGCAACATATGTCGAACTTCGGGTTAAGATGGAAGGCCAATGATTGCTTTTAAAGTAGAGATTGAAACGGCGAATATTTGGTAAATAATACAGATATATAAGATCGAATTAGACATTAGATACTCATCAAAACCCTCAACACAAAAGAAAGATGGATTTTTGGCTGGCCCGACTAAAGCAACATCGTGAGAAAATTGCAAAGGAAACACTAGTGAGGCAAGATTGAACAAACTCTTCCAAGAAAGGAGGAAGTCAGAACTCAACGAAGCGATAGGTTTTTTCTTCATGGATGTAAATAAACAGGAACCGGCATGGCACACCCCGCTGCCGAGACGTCCAACTCTTCTATCTGCTGAACATCAGCCGATGTAATTCGTATTGTTATCAAGCAGTGTTCATGCGGTGAAGTGAAATGTTTTATCTCTGTGCTCGTTGTTTTCCTTTTAATTTGTCAATAAATGTCCTCTTTAAATTAATGTTTTAATAAGTGGGCACATGGCTGAAACTCCACATAAATACAACACAAAAATTAATCGTTTATCATTATATGTCGTATCTTGGCCAGAAAGAGAGTAGTCTATCTAAAAGGAATCCTGATAACTCTGTCTCAATCATATTTTCCTAACCTACAATATCCGCCAGTGTTGTTCTATGGCCTTAACGCACCACTTCCACTAATGGTGCATGCGTCGCAAGCCCCGACACAAATCACTAGGGTTGTGACGTCACAAACAAAATCAAGAATGTTTTTGTAAAAATAAATACGGGAAGTTCAGAGGTAGTTTTAGGACAGAAGGCGGTCTAAGATGTGTGTGAGGAGTATATATAAAAATTGAAAAAATACGCTGATTTTGTAATGCATAAAAACCCACTACCTGTCCCCATCCCCATTATATGAATAGCATTTCATATTTTGCAAAGATCGCAACATTATTGCGGAAACTTTTCTCCAATGCCGAGAAGTATAACTGCGTTTCACAGTAATGCTCGGATTTCCATGTGATTGACATTTAAGCTCATAATACAAATCCGCGCTGACTGATTTTTTAAACTGAGTGGGCGCGGTGGAGCATTCCATGACAACTGGCTTCTTGATGGAATCAATTACGTAATCCAGACATTCCTCCATGAAAATGTACGCGTCACTTAGCGGTATTAGATACTGCAACGCTCTAATTCAACATGTCAATTTATTTATCTTCCCCCGGCGTGCCATCTTCCCTTGGCATACAATCTTCCCTTGGCGTGCCATCTTCCCTTGGCGTGTCATCTTCCCTTGGCGTGTCATCTTCCCTTGGCGTGTCATCTTCCCTTGGCGTGTCATCTTCCCCCGGCGTGCCATCTTCCCTTGGCATACAATCTTCCCTTGGCGTGCCATCTTCCCTGGGCGTGCCATCTTCCCTTGGAGTGCCATCTTCCCTTGGCGTGTCATCTTCCCTTGGCGTGTCATCTTCCCTTGGCGTGTCATCTTCCCTGGGCGTGCCATCTTCCCTTGGCGTGTCATCTTCCCTGGGCGTGTCATCTTCCCTGGGCGTGTCATCTTCCCTTGGCGTGCCATCTTCCCTTGTCGTGTCATCTTCCCTTGTCGTGTCATCTTCCCTGGGCGTGTCATCTTCCCTGGGCGTGTCATCTTCCCTTGGCGTGCCATCTTCCCTTGGCGTGCCATCTTCCCTTGGCGTACCATCTTCCCTTGGCGTGTCATCTTCCCTTGGCGTGTCATCTTCCCTTGGCGTGTTATCTTCCCTTGGCGTGCCATCTTCCCTTGGCGTGCCATCTTCCCTTGGCATACCATCTTCCCTGTGCGTGTCATCTTCCCTGGGCGTGCCATCTTCCCTTGGCGTGCCATCTTCCCTTGTCGTGCCATCTTCCCTTGGCATACCATCTTCCCTGGGCGTGTCATCTTCCCTGGGCGTGTCATCTTCCCTTGGCGTGCCATCTTCCCTTGGCGTGCCATCTTCCCTTGGCGTGCCATCTTCCCTTGGCATACCATCTTCCCTGGGCGTGTCATCTTCCCTGGGCGTGCCATCTTCCCTTGGCGTGCCATCTTCCCTTGGCGTGCCATCTTCCCTTGGCATACCATCTTCCCTTGGCGTGTCATCTTCCCTGGGCGTGCCATCTTCCCTTGGCGTGTCATCTTCCCTGGGCGTGTCATCTTCCCTTGGCGTGTCATCTTCCCTTGGCGTGCCATCTTCCCTTGGCGTGCCATCTTCCCTGGGCGTGCCATCTTCCCTTGGCGTGCCATCTTCCCTTGGCATACCATCTTCCCTGGGCGTGTCATCTTCCCTGGGCGTGCCATCTTCCCTTGGCGTGCCATCTTCCCTTGTCGTGCCATCTTCCCTTGGCATACCATCTTCCCTGGGCGTGTCATCTTCCCTGGGCGTGTCATCTTCCCTTGGCGTGCCATCTTCCCTTGGCGTGCCATCTTCCCTTGGCGTGCCATCTTCCCTTGGCGTGCCATCTTCCCTTTGGCGTGCCATCTTCCCTTGTCATACCATCTTCCCTGGGCGTGTCATCTTCCCTGGGCGTGCCATCTTCCCTTGGCGTGCCATCTTCCCTTGGCGTGCCATCTTCCCTTGGCATACCATCTTTCCTTGGCGGGTCATCTTCCCTGGGCGTGCCATCTTCCCTTGGCGTGTCATCTTCCCTGGGCGTGTCATCTTCCCTTGGCGTGTCATCTTCCCTTGGCGTGCCATCTTCCCTTGGCGTGCCATCTTCCCTTGGCATACCATCTTCCCTTGGCGTGTCATCTTCCCTGGGCGTGTCATCTTCCCTTGGCGTGCCATCTTCCCTTGTCGTGCCATCTTCCCTCAGAGAACACCGCCATTCAGCCGCTCCCACCAGTCACGCCTTGTCACTGACGGAGAAATGGCAGAAATGCCGGGCTGTGGCCGGCTCGCCCTCTGTCCTCTCCTTGTCACTGAAGGAGAAATGGCAGAAATGCCTGGCTGTGGCCGGCTCGTACTCTGCCCTCTCCTTGTCACTGACGGATAAATGGCAGAAATGCCGGACTGTGGCCGGCTCGCCCTCTGTCCTCTCCTTGTCACTGACTGAGAAATGGCAGAAATGCCGGGCTGTGGCCGGCTCGCCCTCTATCCTCTCCTTGTCACTGACGGAGAAATGGCAGAAATGCCGGGCTGTGGCCGGCTCGCCCTCTGTCCGGTCTGTGGCCGGCTCGCCCTCTGTCCTCTCCGGGCGGCTACCTGACATCAAGGCCGCAGTATAACACGGAAGAGCCCCGACAGGCTCACTATTGGAAACAATCGCCGTGTCCGTACTGGCCGACAGGCGATTATTGGCGCTCTGGAGCTCTGGAGTTGGACTGCATGCCAGCCGAGACAGCCGAGGAAGCCGGGTAACCACACTGCACCGAGACCACTCCCTGGTTCATACCAGCACGGCTTTAGACGTACAGAGGGTGGGCAGGACAGGGTAGGACAGGGGCTGCAGTTCCAGTTTCAGCACATATTTCGCCCAATAGTGACAAACAATGCGGTAAATTTAGGTATTTTATTCATTTAATTATTTCGTGCATTTATGGTGCGAACATTTGAAAGAGCTCAAACCCAATAAAGCTATCGACTTGGAAACTTGACAGATTCTTTCAGGTCAATGCTACGCCCGCCCTGCCAAAATGAAAATAAACGTCCTGAATATTTCCTCAGACTAAGTCACTAACTCTGATTTATTGATAAAATCAGCAAAAAACTATCAAAGGCTGCTCAAAGGCAACCCTACGATAACATTATCTGCAGACCCCACTATCTTTGATTTAAAAATAACGGCACAAGTTAGAAAACAGACTTAAATACATTTTGCCTTTATTGGCCAGGTATAGACTAATAAGAATCAACATTACATTTCGGAAGCCAAGCATATCTTGAAGCATAATGGATGTTGTTGAGAACATGCCACTTCACATTTTCAGCTCCACGTAACCTGTCCCTGACTTGTCCCTTGACCTGCGATGTGGTCATATAATTTGGACACTTTAATTATGTCCAAGATGTGATGTGTTTATGGTTTTCGATTACCGTCTTTCGCATCTCAACTAGATGGTTAGTTCGGAAGATAACCAGGGGACAATGTTTGCCCACCCTCAGTCAATAGCGCTCGGCGGAAACGCCCGGCATGGTGGCTTCACTTTCCATGATTTCACTTAACAGGCACGCGAAATAGTTGACGGAAGGACACGTTTTCCTAGTTCCCACATTGCTTTACAATTATAAAGGTCAAAAAGTCCCAAAAAGACCATTTGAATGCACTTATAGGTGCTGAGCATAATCTGCCTTTTGCCGAAATCGGATCTGCTGCTGGTTTGTTTTGCATCAACATTGACGGTGTTCTGAATACCTACTAATATTCTGGCAATCCGCTGCATGCAAAGCTCTACTCTGCAAAGATGGTGCAGTGAGCTTTATCCGGCCTATTTTAAGCTGCACCTAAATGCTCTTATTTTCGAGCGGCCGCAGGGAAACTTAGACAGATATAGTACTGCAGCAAAGAGCACCGTAATCCATTCATCTTGGCGAAATACCTGATAAGCTATCTTAATACACCTTTCGTGATCCTCCAAACCTCACATAAATTACATGTAAATACACAATTTATGTCCTTGTGGTATAAATCATCATTGGAAAAGGTGGACTCAAAAGGAATGAAAAGCGAACTTCCATTCATTTAGTGCTTATCCGCTAGCGTTATATTTCTTTCGCGGTTCTGGGTATTTGAGACACCTTCTCATCTCAAAGCAGACGTGGAGTGCTAGAGATAAATGACTTGGCGGTCGTTGAAAAGAAGATAAGCCCCTGACTACAGAGCAGCAATGGGCAGAACCGATCGAGAAATAGAAAGCCAAGACCTCGATCAGATGGACAGTGAATCAGATGAGATTCGTTCCACGTGATTATTAATTTAATGCAGATTCTGTTGCGCTTGTAAGAGATTGGCCTTTCCACAAAAACCACAAAAACTGGAGAAGTCCTTCTAAGCATACGCTGACCATGAATATTTCCCGTTTCAGTTAATATCTAGATTAACTGGTCGAGTAAAATAAGTCGTCAGACATGTTTCCGCGATTTTTTCTCTCAAACGGTCAAGGCCACGTTCTTGGCAACATTTTAGAAGAAACACATGGCATGCCTCTCAGCCCCAGTCTTATAAAGCCACTTCATCAACCTACCATGTAAAAACGTATCGCTGTGATGTGTTTTGTTTCAACGAAAAAACTTCTGAACTTCTCTGTGCAACTCACAAAGCTGATCATACCATATTTGTATTTCTTTTCTGGGCATATAGCCCTACGACAATCGATCTTCGGCAAAGTTTACAGAATAACAATATCGGTACAACTTACTGCAGAAACGTCATTCAATTCAAATTGGCGTTTTGCATATTTAGCGGGCATGGAACATTCAGTTAGATGGTGCGCAGAACTCCCGATTCTCGTCTCACAGGGATGAGAAAAGATGTCACCCTGAATATGAGCATTACCATACACATATTTCGTTTTTCCGGAGTTAGATGGTTTTTACCACATTATCTGGCCACATATTGTCGAGTTGTTGGGTGCGTTGTATCTCATTTTTGCCCAAATCATGGTAAATATTATAATGAGTTGTAACTTATGAGGTGTTACTTTATAATGTACAGCAAGCGCACACGTTAGTATGAACATGTGCTCTCATCCAATCACATATGCGTGATTAAGCTTTGTCCCATAGTAGCATTACGAGATGGCAAAAACTACATTTATATTTTCACAACTTTGTTGGAAATATCATAATTCGCTAAAGGAGCAGAATTATCAATATTGTAATATTAATGCAATATTGACAATATTGTCGAATATAGTGGGACAGCTTTAATTGTTTTACCTAAGTTTAAAAGCTTAAAGGCTTTTTACTCTTGCTACTGCTAATGATACACTTTACGTGCAGATTGAACTAGACCTTCGTTGTGGGCGTCTATGTCTATGTACTGCGTAATGCATCGTGAATGAAATGTTATGCATCGCCGTCGGGAAACACACCAACTGAGGTGATGACACAGATGAAGCTGAATTAAACGCAAACTCATGACTCAATAGTAGATAGACATCCTGATCAGAAAGATACAACCACATGAGGCTAAGCCACACAGAAGAAAGAAAAAAAACACGCCTGGTTTAAGCAGTCTGAGATACCTTCGCTGGCAAATTAGGTTATTTAAGGCAGTCATAACTGGTATTTTCCAGATACATTATCGCGAAATGAATGCTTGAGTATGTAATCTTGGCTTACAAGACACAATCAACATCTGTGCATAATTCCTTGCTCTCAATGATTCATCGTTATGTAAATGTGGTGGTAAACTTGTCAAGAA